>WAAG01070830.1:60783-100523 GCA_013390105.1 Tichodroma muraria | reverse complement strand
AAGTTACTAAGATGAGAGTCACAAATTCTTCCTGAAAGAGTCAGATGGTTTAACAAGTGGGAATTGCCACTAACAGATGCTTAAGAAATTTGGCTCATTTTGGGGGAAATTTAGACATTAGGGGGGAAAAGTTCATCAGAAAGGGGATGGAGTCCCCAGCCTTGGATGTTTTCAAGACTTGGATATAATAAGACACAACTCACTTGATCTCATACTGGTAGTAGCCTTGCTTCAAGAGGAAGATTCATCTGTATGAATTCATTTGTATGTGGTCTGCAAAAGCCTCTTACGAACAGAATGTCAGTGGTTCTGTGTTATCAAATGGCATTAATTCACTAATTAAATGTAACATCAATTAATGCTACATTTTGCCTCCTTTTTTTTCCTATGAGCATCAACTTGGTGGGCATGGGTTTTTTTCTCATATGAATACAAAAGACACTTTTGTAGATCCTATCTTTGCTTATAACTCCATTGTTATAAGTGTGCCTCCACCACTATTGCTCACATGTAGCCCTAAGTAAATACAGAGGACTGGTGAAAATCCTGATCCCCCTTTTATAAACTGAATTTGGCTACCAGTAACGTCTCTGATAAATGTGAGACTGAAACAGTTGTATCAATCCTAATTTTTATCATAAATTTTCCTGCTGAAACAGTTGTATCAATCCAAATTTTTATCATAAATTTTTCCTGTTTGTATAGTTTTCTAGAAATAGTAGTTTTTTTCATGTTGAGGTTGCTTCAATAAACTGAAAAAAGCAAATAATTTAGAGGTGTTTTATTATAGACAGAATCATTGGGTGTGGAAGGGACCTCTCACAACTATATTAGTTAATCCTCCCTGTTCTACCAGTATTAGCTACAATGGGTTTCCCAGGGGCTGTGTCCAGTCAAATTTTGAATTTGTCCAAAGGCAAACAACCAGCAATGTAGGAAGAGTTTTCAGACACAAGCAATCTTGCCAAACATGGATGTTAAGTTAGTAAAAAGAAACCATAATCCAGAACTTAATGATTTCGTTTTTCCTGGTATAATTCAGTATACCTCCACTGATTTCAGAGGTGATATCCCAATTTTTAGGATGAGCTGACTTAATACAGATATGAAATCCCAAGTTTACTTGTCAGCTAACATAAATTTACTCTCTCTTGTTTGTGCTTCTTCAGGAGCAAGCTGAGGTCAAAATAAGGCTTTGAAATTTTTCTTGTGCTTGAGCAGCTCCACTTTCAAGTGCTGGGGCAGCTGTAGTTACTACCAGCTAGATAATTTTTGATTGAAGAAAGTTTTATCCGGTGTGATGCCATCAGAATCTGTTAGTTAGGGTCAAGTGACAGAAATTAAAGGTTTTAATAATATTCAGTCCCAGATTGGGCCTTTATATTTTGTATAAAAGACACTTCCCTACAGCAAGAAGAAAAGCTGTACCGAGAAAATGATAGCTCTTCTGCTCGTTTTTAAGATACATACTGAAGCAAATTTTAAAATTAAATACGCTTATTCAGCTGCGACTACTTGATTCCTCATTCCAGTTAGGCTTTTATTGTCTGGACATCAATATCAAGGGCTGACTGCTTTACAGAATTATTTGCTCATAGATTAATGAGCCCCTTGAATGCTCCTAGATGTACAGCATATGTCCAAAGAAAATGCAAACACTTACTGTTTGCCTTGTAACAATCTGTTGACAAAATAGAAGCACTTAGCAGATATTAGACTCATGGCAGTTGTGTTTGTCAGCTGGTCACAGGGTGCATACTGAATGGTTCTTCTCATTGGGAGGTTTGTCTTGAATTTCACTGGGAATAAAATGAGGCCTTAAGAAAATACTACAGAAGTTATGAACTGAAGTAGAGGAATAGAATTAATTTGAATGATTTTCTCCATTATTTAAGCAGCTTCTAAGGGACTTTAATTTTTTTTTTAACTATTATTTATTTCCCCCACTCAACTGTGCCCTGGGCTCGCTCAAGCCCTGGTTGCCTCTGAAACTAAACAAACAGTTGTGCTTTTTGAACTCAAGTGAAATTTGAGACCAGTTCTTTCTCATCTGAGCTTATTTCTAACACTTTTTTGCTATTGTGCTGCTGAGTCATAGAATCATTTAGGTTAGAAAAGACCCTTGTGAACTGTGAGTTCAACTTTAAATTCGTCTGAGAGGTGGCAGTTTTCCTTGGCTTTTACTAAAGTCTTTAGGTGTGAGTATGTCTTAAGGTGTGAGTACTGTCAGAGCTTTGCTGTCAAAACATCTGTCTAAGCTAAGTGGCAACATGGCTGTGACTTCATGGCAGCAAAGATGTCTGTCCTAGAGGCTGATTCTGTTCACCTGACCCTCAGGGTCTGTATCAAATTTATTCAGAACTAATGCAAACTTCTGCTGGCTCAACAGATGTGCAGCTGGCCATTCGAGTGATTCTGCTTACCGGAGGAGGATTTTTGACTTTGGGATTTCTACCAATCTGTTGCTGTGCCTTTTTGCAGAGAAGGTAAGTGCTGGAGCATGATCAGACCAAATTTATGAAGTCCTGTTTCTAAATGGTGAAAATATGGAGAGCTCACATCTTTTAACTACGTGAGGGGAGAAGAGATTGGGGGAAAAAACGGCAAGAAACTAATGTTCAAAATAAAAGATCCTTCTATTTTGAAGCTACATAAAACAGAGAGTCAATTTGGCTTAAAGGTAAAAAGGTTATTTAATTCCCCAGTACTCTTTCTAAAGACCTGGATGTAAAAGACTTGGACTTAATCTTACTTCACTTGCTTGGGAAGTTGCACATAAAACACAAAAGCAGGCTCCCTCCAGGATAGACCTGGAGTTATGCAGTAAGACAAGGAAGAGAAGAACAAAATATGAGGCCTGAACAGAGTAACAGAGATGGGCCGTGTGTTGGGAATTAATTCTCTCTAACATTTCTAAATGCAGCTTGGTGTTTTTAATGTATAGGGCACTTTACAGCCTGCAAGTTCTGTGCAAGCAGTTTAGTGTCTGATACTGTGAAGAGTTTCAGCATGTGTATGTGTTCTCAGGGTACAGGGAAAATGTAAACTCCACAACACCAAGGTCATTAAACTGATGGAATGAATTAACATAACTATGCTTTATTCTGCTTAGCTAATAATTCATATTGGAAGGCTGGTGCTACAACTTGGTTAATATGACAGAATTGTCTTTTTAGTGAAGACTTTTTCCTCCAAGTGTTAAACTTTTGCTCTTCTAAGATACAGTGTTCTGGGTGGGATCATATTCGTGCATATATGCACACACACATAGACTTCACTAATGGGGCTGCTTGGCAGATGGCTGTTTGCTGTGGAGTTCCACATTTTGACAAAACCTGCTGTGAAAATCTCCACATTACGTCTTACACTGTGCTCCACAGCTGATGCTCAGCATACAGATAGCTGCACTGAGTCATCAGAGACTCTGAAAGCAGGAGGCAAAGGATCAACATGAAATTATCATAAATTTTCTGGAAAATTAATTAATATGTGTTCGTTTTGGGAGAATTCACATTAATGTTTAAATGATCATTTCTGTATTTTTTCATAGCCAGATGAAACTAGGAATTTTGCTCTTCTGCTATGACTTGTTTTTTTGCCTTGATTTTTAATGCAGTAACTAACCAGATGCTAAATGGTTTAAATTTCCAACATCATATATTTAAGTTCAAGGAAGGGTGCAATCCTGTCACACTGTAACTTTGAGTTTTACCAGTTTTAGAGACAGTTGATAGAGCTTTGAGAAACATTCCTTTAATGATCCAAAAACCTCTCTGGATAAAAATTCTTTTGTTTTCAACATTATACAGTCCTTGAGAGAGTCCTATGTAAATGCCAAATCTGTACTGCAACTGGTGTGCACAGAAGTAAAAATTGTTCTCTAGAGTTATCAAAAAAAAAAAAAAAAAAAAAGGGGTTTTGCTGATGAAATTTGGGATAACTGTTTAGCTCCACTGTGCCTCTTCTAGAGCAAATTGCAAGGTTTCTATACCATGGCCAGACAAAGAAAATGTAGGAACATGAAATTCCTGTAAAATTGATAGAGGGAGCTGAGTACTTCTCTCCTTGTCACACTTGATCAATTCTAGTTGATCTAATTTCCCAAGCCAGTGAGGCTTTGTTACTTTCCACATCCCCATGGACAAACTGTGTGTTTGCCTCCTTTCAGTGGTGTTTCTCATGCAGGGAGCAGAATCTACACATCTGTTCCCTGCCAATTGGCAATTTCCCTTGTGTGCTATCAGCACAGTATCTCCTGTCTAGAGCTGTGCTCTTTTGGTTTTGGTATGTCCATAACTGTGCCAGCCTATCTTACTCCTCTCAGTTTTTTTAGTCTACTTTAAGAACCACATGCAAGGACAGGTAGATTAAAACACTAAAGGTTAGAAAAATGCAGGTGCACTTAAATAACTCTACTTTTGAATAATATTCTGGAGATTTTAAAAATAGAACGGAAAAGTCTTCATTCCTGCTCAATCCCAAATACAGCTGTGGTAAGAAGCCCACAGAATTTTGTTGACTTGTTACTGGGGAAATTTTTGGTCATGGTTGCACTGTCTCCTCATCCTTGCCTGCTGGGGATGAGAGAAGCAGCCCTGTGCAGGAGCTGCTCTCTCAGGAAGAGCTGGGCAGCGAGGGGTGTCCCAGGCCTGTGTGTGCCTTGTGTGGACTGGGCAGTGCTGGGTTAATGGTTGGGATTGATGATCTTAAAGGTGTTTTCTATCCTGAATGATTCTGTGATTCTGTATGAATGGAAGGGTGAAATTCATGAAGGAAATGTAAGAAATGGGAAAAGCATTGAAATGCTTCTCCTCACTTTAATCTTTCTTCTGGTGATGAATCTTATGATGGCCCCTGAAATCAACTATAGCTTTTTGAGTTTTTCTCACTGGAGCTAGGATTTCATGGTTGAAGTCTAGGTGACCTTGTCTAAATTCCTACTTTGGAAGTCAACCAATTTCAGCTGTTTTAATATGTTGCAGTCCATGTATCAATCCTTTACAAAAGATAAGCAAAAAAGTACAGAAAATTGCACGGGAAAAAAGAGCAAGTAGTGAAAAGACTAATGATGAAGAGATTCATCGCCACTTACTGGACTGACTTAAGAAAGAACCAAAAGGATAAAAGAAGAAGGTAAACTAACTTTGGGGTTCTCTTTTGTTCTAAGTTTAGGGTTGTTCCGTTGAGTCTGTGTGAGTACTAAAGATATCCACTACCAAATACCCACTGCCTGCCAGTGCAGTAGACATTTCCAAAGGCACTGCTTGTCAGGGATCACCTTCAGTTTCTGTTGTGGGAAGGCTAATAAGTTTGCAAGAATTTGAGGGCTGCCAGCTGACAGCAAGCAGAGCTATGGCAGTCTGAGGTTAAAGCCCTCTGCCAATTCAGTGTTCCTTATCTCACGTGCAAATTGTAGCACGAGAAAGTGGAAATGCAATGGGATGGCTGCTTTCCGGAGAGGCAGTTCCATTTACAGGCACTGAAAAGCCTGTACCCCTTTCTCTATGGGTAGGGGTGGTTTGTAGCTGAGGCATTCCCATAGCTCCACACCTTGACATTCTTGGCATTCTTCCTCAATGCCGAAGAGCAATTGACTACTGAAATAAATGTAATCTGGGAGTGAAATGCTATCTACTTCATGTGACCATGCCAAGCTATAGCCTACTAAAGGTCACAATGAAATAAAAAAGTGTCAGGGAGATCATTAGACAGTAGGGAAATATTTCAGGGAGAGTATTGATTTGGCAGAAATTTAAAAGTGTCCCTTAATTAAGTTACACTCATGTTTCGGATTTTTTTTCTCCCTTTGGTGTATAGGAACATCCACCTGATCCTGAAGATCAAGCAGAAGACACCAGGATTATTTGACTATCTCCTAGAAAATGACACGCTTTATTTTAGCATTTAAGTAATACAAAGTTGTTAACCCTTGATAATACTATTGATTTTGCAGTAAAATTTTTTTTCATTCTAGTTTCTTGCACTTATTCTATAGCTCCTGTACAAAAATAAAAAACTGATAATACTGAAAGGCAAACTGCTCGTGGCAACCCCTGAATAGTAAAGTCAGTTTTCTTTTCATACAGTAGCATACCTGTGGAGTTAACATAACAGTTACGTGTCCATCTCAGCTTAGGGGTCAGTCTCAGAAAGAGATTAAGGGAGTGTTGTCACTCATTAAATTGGTATTGAGAGGAAGCTTGCTCTGGTTCCATACTGGATGGCCCCATAGCACAGTAGTGCTCCCCTTGCTGAGGAGAACAGCTAATGGTTTACCATCCTACCAAGGACTTGGGAAATCTGTTGTTGGGCAATTGCCTTAAAGATATGCTTGGAAAAAATACAAAGTACTTAAGGAAATTGTGAGAGTATTGTCTCTGGAGTTGTTCTTTCCGCTGGGTATTGCTGCACCACACAACTTTTTTTGATCTTAGGATGACCTGTCTCACAAAGTAGGTGATTCCAAGAATGCAATTTCTTTCCATTTCTCTGTAGTGTAACAAAAATAAAAGAAACAAATGTGTAACACTTTTTGACAGCTGAGTGCAGAGTGAGCACCTAAAAGAGTGTCAGTAGAAGTCAGTATCACCCATAATAATTCAATCACTTGTCATGCTTCTTTGGGGCTGTGAAGTTCACGTAGCAGAATTTCCAAGAGCTACAGCTGGCAGGAATGGAGCTTTGGTCCTAAGCTGGAGCATAAATATTACAAGTGATTCTTAGAAACTCTGTACTTTCAGAATTTCCTATTTAAAACATTTTTCTTAGTTTCCTAAGTCCTAAAAAGGGGATCACTTAAAATCCAAGTGTAATGTGGGTGGAATATGCATATAGGCGATCTCATGAAGTTGTTGGAGTACTTGCTGATGATCAGTTGTAACTATATACAGGAGTTTAAAGCCTGACATTGCAACCATTGCCAGAAGCATTGTGTTACAGATGATTTGGTTAAAATTTTGCAAGCAAAAGTATTACATTATTTTTGATGTGGAGCAACAGAACAATGGAAACTGAATAGGGCATTGTTTGCTTTCTAAATCTGATGTGTATTTGCTCTTTTTTGATATTATTTTTGTGGAAGGTGAAGTATGTATATAGACATTTTGACAAAGAAAAAAGCAGTTTTCTACTGCATGAATTTTGAGGCAGTGTCACAGCTGAACTGTGCACGTGACAAACCAGAGAAATCCTTGTGGCTGGTGATTATGCAGAGCGAGTTGTGTTCCAGAGGCAGTTAGGCTTTCATGTGGTGCTTCTTGATTTTGATTTGAAGGGCAATAAATTCCTCCAGTTTCCACGTCATTGGCGGCACAACTGGTTTCAATGTCACATAACATCCTGACAAAGGGACACACTGATAAAACAACTGTATTTAAGGGTGAACAATCAGTGCATCAGCAATAACTGTATCTGGCAGCACCAGAACAAGAGGAGCATAAGCCAAATGTTCTGTTAGAGGAGGAGATGAGATGAAAAGGTCACAGCCAGGGTTGTGTTCCCCTTAGTGGGACAGCTGTCCAGAGCACCGTGCACAAACGTGGGGCCTGTCCTTTTCCATGCAGCAGCTTTGCTGTAAAGGTGTTCTAAAAAGCTGGGAGTTTTGCTTTTCAGTTGGAGAGGACAAAAGTTCTGACTTTACATTTTAATTTCTCTATTAGCTTGACAATGCATTGAATTAATAGCTTTCAAGCCATGGGTATTACTTAAATAACTGCTCTCTGTGCCTATGATGTCATAATAGCTATTTCATTACTGTTGAAGGTCAAGATTGCCACCTTAGGGTCAAAGCACAGATATTTATTCACAGGACTGTGTGTGATGCAAACTGTATTGACAATGTCACAAAAAGGTGGATGCTTTGATCAGCTGATTGGCTGCCTGCTTACACTGAATATTCAGATCCCTTGCATAATTTTTTTTCTGTTGTTTGCTTGTTTTTGTGCTCCTGCATCTAAACATATTACAGAACAATTTCAACATGGGGTTACCTCACACCTAACTGAAACATGTCTTTTCCACAGTGCCTAGGCTGCTGATTGTTCATGTATATCCAGCTGCGTGTTACTTAGACAAATTCAATTTTCCTTTGTCCCTTATGTCCCTTCCAAGAACTCGGTGGGGGCTCAGGTCACCTACAAGAGGGTACAATCATTTTCGGCAGGCTCCTGTCAGTACCTCCCTGTCTAGAAAAGAAGCTGCTGAAAGCTGGGTGTGGTTCCCAAGTCTGCAGAAAAAAACCCTTCCCGGCCCAGGAGAGGGAGGGACGTCTTCAGTACTAAAGTCAGGGACCACAAGATGGTGCTGCAGGAAAACGTTTTTTCTGCCAAGGTTTTGGGTTCTGGAGAACTTTATTGATTTCTGCCTTTTACAATGTGGTTCATCAAGTCACAAAAAGGCAGATGGTGTATAGAGCAATAGAGCAATGGTCACTCAGTAAAAAAGACAACATAATACAGCATATGATGACAAGGCTTTAGAAGACTTACAAGATATACAAACCATTGCTTGTGGCTTTAGCTCTGCTCTCTTTCCTATTGAACTGATAGAGAGTGAAACAAAAGAGCTCTCAGTGGAACATCCTTCTGTATCTGCACAAAGATTAAATAAATACAAGGCTAAACAACTTGGCCTCCTGCTCGATAGCTGTGTCCAGAAGTGGATGCTGCTCCCCCAGAGGTGGGACTGTGATAGGGCTTCAGCAGCAGGACAGCTTTTTCACCACATCACCCAGAGCCTGCGCCACGTCTAATGGCAAAGGATTTAGCTTACTTACTGTTCCCTCTGAAACCTGACCCACACCTTTAGCCACACTCCCCGAGATGAAAATCACCGTGTTTTTTTTGAAAGCTTTAAAGCAATGTGAAATGACTGCATTACATTGTGGGTGATTGTGGCAATATCTGGTACTTCTCCCTTCTGACCTTTAGAAATCTTTCAAAGTCATGAGAATTGAGCTTAAAAAATAAATACGATGAAATGAGAGAATAGGTTTGAACTGTAAAGCTCAAAAATCCAAGGCCAAATACAGACTTGTATTTAGCAAAATCTCTGTGACTGGGGAACTTGTATTTTTGAAGGCTTGAAGTTCAGTTCTGAGGCCTATTTTGGTGCAGGTATAGGAGCAGAATGTACTTCATTACTCAACAAATATTTTCCCAGTTTATTTCCATGTAAGGGATGTAATTTTTAAGTGTTATAGTTGCTATGATCTTGGCTGACCTAGGCTTGGATGCACAGCTAAAATGAAGCATAAAGGTCTCCCTGGAAAAGGTGTTTTATGTTCTTCTGTAAGGTCCCAGTGGAGGAACTGATTCTGTCTAACTCAATTTTGCTTCTGGTGTTTGTGCTCCAAAACTTTTTTGTTCTAAGTAAACACTGGGAAAAAAGGGTTTCTGCCAGATGAAAGGGGAAAACTGTCCACAGCTGTACTGCTTTAACCTTCCAAGTTTCACTGTACTGCTTCCAAGTCCCTTTAAAAAAGCCATGTTTCTTTCTGCACTGCTTCCTCACAGACTTCACTATCCTGCATGTATCTCCCATCCCATGGATAAATCTCTGAGCACATGTGTGTGTTTTGTTCTTTGTCCAGGTAAGTGCAATAGAGCTTCACTCTGCAGCATCTGTTTCTCTGTACCATCAATCACCACCTCTGTCCTGGTGGCTCTGGAGGTTTGCTGTGCCAGCTGACACTCAGGCAATGTGGGAAGGAGGATGGCCATTCTACAGGGAGATCTCTGCAAGGGAGTGTGGCTACAGGTGCTCTGGTCCTGCTGTATCCATCTCCTTGCTTTTCCAGGGGATAATTTTTCAGTCTGTTAGGCTACAGCTGTTCAAAATTCCACCTAGAGTGGATCATCAACCAAGTCAAAATGAAAAGATTAAAACAACTTTCCTTTAGAAAAGGAATCTTCTGATGCAGGCGCTGGACCTGCCATTAGCAGTGCACTCTTGCCCTGACCCCTCTTAAGGGTTTTATTGACTCTCCAAGCTTTAAACATTTTCATATTCAAGGTAATTGATCCAGCACTAACACACAAGACGTGTGTGGCAAATATGGGATGGAAAAACTAAGCCAACAGAAAGGACAGAACCTGTACTTAGGGCACAGCTGGGAGATCCAGGGAGATAATGCACAGGTGTAAAATGTTCTTGCATACATTTCCTAATGGTAAAGCCGTACTTCAGTTAAATGCCTCAGGTAGGCAACAGCATTGCCAAAAAGCAATTTCTTCAATTAAGCATGGCCTTATGAACTCCAATAGGTCATTGTGGTTGGCTCTGTGATGTGTCTTTTCCCATCATCTTCAAGGAAGGACAGGGAAAGGTTCATTCCAATTCCTAACATTGACAGCTGATATTTCAACTTATATTTCCCAGGTACCAAAGTGATAGCTTTAAATAATAACAGAGCTCAGTTTGAAGGAAGGAGCTCTTATGATCTCTGAGAAAAACTATCAGAAGCAAGGAAACTTGAGAGCCTGGGGAAAAGCAGTAATTGGGATGCTCTTTACCCATTGTTTTGATGTCACAGTAGGTGGCCCAGCTCAAGTTTTGAATAGTGGATAAGCATGGCATATTACTGTTATTGTGATCCTCATTCAGAACAGTCCTAGAATGCTATAATATGAGTTGGTTTAGACCATAAAAATCTGGGGTTGGGGCACATCAGCTAAAGACCAGGCTGTGCAAACTTGAAAGAAAGAGAAGGAAGCTCATGGGGAAAATGACCTTGTGGAAAATAACATGGAACCCTTCACCAGAATGCAACAGAATGTTATTCACATTTTCTTTTTGCAATTTATTTTAGTTATATGTAAGCACACTAAAAGTCTGTCACAGCAACTGCTGCAAGCATTTATCTTATTTCTTTATCTATAAGCTTAATTGGTTATTCATTCTCATCTGGAGTTTTTTTGTAAGCATAACTACGATTAATCATAACTCATCAGCACAGCTAGCTAGAAAACAAAAGGTTAACAGCAAATTCTGTTTTACTGGTTAAAGATGCTGCTATAGCAGCATTTGCTCAAATGGTTGTTTTACACATGCAGTGGCATCATCCAGTTTAAATCCTGCTGTGTTTCTTTGCCAACAACTGCTAGTGAACATTTGCCCACCTTCCCTGCTGCTGAGTAGTATCAGGATTAGATGCAGGGAGGCGAACAGGCTTACAACTTCATCTGTTGGCACCACAGGAATGCAGGAGCAGAACAGCATGGCAGTAGGGAAAACTTTCAAAATCATCAATTTTAAGGTCTTGTCTCAAAATGACTATTTCCTGGCTGGGGATGGAGGGGGGAGTGGGGGGTGTGAGGATAGCTTTCCCCAAATGTGCAAGGAAAAAAAAAAGGAAAAAGCAACAAGAAGAAAATCTTTCTCAGATAAAGACATGATGGGCATTTATTTATTATCCACCAGGCAGGTGAATGCCTCCAAAACTGTATTGGGAAGTAGATTTTGACATGGGAGGACTGTCTGTCAAGAAAACACTGAACTTATCCTGCTCTGTTGGGAATAAAAATTTAGGGAGCTTTAGAACATCTTGGATTTTTTGAAGATGATGGATAGCTTGCAGCAACAGGCATTTTCCTCCCCTCACCAAAGGATGCCACTTTTCCCTCAGTACTTAGCAAAAATCTCTTTGAATGACATGATTATAGAGAATCACATTCTGAGCAGAGGCTGGTAGACAGCTGGGTTTTCTGGGCTTTTATGTTGGCCTTCGTGTGTGTTTAAAAGCAGCTGAACCCCTACATTTCTTGTCTCGAAGGCTGGGTGCCTCTCTGACCTTCTCAACCGCTTGTCTGTGCTCACGGGCAGAGCAGGAATGTAGTGTGCCAAGTGGCCAGAAGACAGGAAAAGGTGGCACTGCTCTTTCCATTGAATTGCTCTGCTGGAAGCTCTCGCTGTGCTGGTTACAACCGAGCGTGTTGCTGCACTGGAGGAGCTGGGCTGCACCCCTTTCCCAGCAGAGCTTTCCCAGCTGGCTGGCAGCAGGGAGCTGGGCTGGGATGTGGGGTAGCAAGCAGATATTGCTTTTTAACGATAAACGTAGCTTTAATGGTTCCTCTTAGGTTTTTAAAGTAGCAGAGTACAGAGTTAAACAAAGAAATAATCTGTCTCATATCCTCTCGTTTCTTGTTTGTCCTCTGTAAACACATGGCAGGCATCTCTGTTATTAACTCTGAGTTTGAGTCCCCTGTGATTTGTCTGATGGTAGTGATACCTCTTCTTTATAGCATTTCACTTCCCCTGCTCAAACAATGCTCAGCTATGGCACCAAACAATCATCTTAAATTGTGCATTAGCAACTACAAAGTAATTAGGATTTTTTTTTTTTTTTTGGGATTAAAATAGATTGCGACAAAGTAGGTTGACAGCTCCAAAGCAGCTGTTATGGTCTGAAGTAGCAGTGGTGTACGTTAAAGCACTCTTGACCACATATCTATGCAATAGACCTAATAGCTCTAAATTAGCTGTTTTGGTCTATCACTTAAGCAATATGTACTGTTAAGATTGTCAGGATAAACCCTAAGGAATTATTGTTACCCACTGCAGCAATTTTCATATTCTTCTACTTCAACAAACTTTTTTTTCTTAGAAAAATTACTTTTCTATTTGCTTAATGCTGTCAGTAAGAAGCATACAGCCCATACTGAATGACATGCTTTGAGTTAGGAAAGTCTGCAGAAAATATTGTGGTACATTTAAAGCATCATCTGTAGACAGGTTAGAGTTTTCACGGCATGAATCTCACATTTATGGAACTATTTGGAACAGCAGCAAGAGATATTAACAAGTAACCGAATTTTCCTTGTTTTGTGATTGTATCTTTACCATCCAGAGGATTTTTTACTTTACTGTGATCTCCTCACGGGCTGATGTTCAGAGCAGGATTCAGGTCATAGCTCAAGGAATGTGGGCAGTACAGCTCCCCTGACCCTTACTTGCCCTAGCTGGTTTGCTGTTTCAGCACTTCTTCTAGGTTTAGAGCTCATCTGGTGCTACCTGCAAGACCAGTCCTTTGGGTGTCCAAACTTTTTGATTGTGTGCCCCTATCAGAAAAATGCTTTTGAGCATTTACCCACACTACTATACCCTATAAATTATAAATGTATTATATACCTTATGAAACACACACACAACATTAAAAAAGGATAAAATAAAAATGGAATTAACGCAGTGAGTTTTATTTTGTTTTCATTTTAGTGGTGTAAAGACCATCTTCTTCCTTCCAGCACATTGGCTTGTGTACCCCTTGAGGGCATGCACCCCACTTAGGAGACCATTGCATTAGTGTAGTACAAGGACAGACCTCACTTTCCCTTTTTCAAATATAGTCTTCTGTGCTGGAATTCTCCCTCCATTTTCAGTTCTCCACACTGAGACATCCTAGGCATATAGGAAACAAAGACCAATGAGACAAGGAAATTACTTTTTCTCTCCCATTCACTCTTCACCTTGTTATTATTAAGCCTGTTACAAATATAACAACTTAATGACTACTATGACCAAGATGGGTAGATCATAATTATTCTTAATACATCATGTAGTCAGACTGCTTTAGTAAGCCCCTTTAATCTGGAATGAAATTTGGGGTTACTCATCATTACAGGGTAGGGAAGGTGTTATCTAGTCCTGCCCTGAAGTTCCATATGCAGTCAGCTGCTGAGTCTCATAATTTGCTTCTCCATGTCTTTATTTTCAGAAAAATATTCTCATGCTTCCCAGTTAATGGGAATGGCACGTGCCTGAGCCAGGTCTCATGCTGGCAGGCATCAAACATTCCTCCAACCAGTGCCTTTCACCTCCACACCTGGCTAGTAATTGTCTTCCAGGGTGTGAACTAGATCATGACCAACACTGGCTGTCACTTCCGGGGCTCAGTGACTCCAGGGAAACAGAAGTACTCAGGCCAGTGGTTTATGTCACAGGCTAAAGTGAAGGGAGGTAGAGCTTCCTCTACAGACAAGGCTGTGAAGGGTCAAAGCTGCTCAGACCTGTTTCACTCATACTTACTGCTGTTGAGCAAGGAGACAGTTCTGTCCATCGGCCTGAGTTTAGCCTCAGAGGAAAGAGTAATTATTTCTTTGTTCATTCGAACAACCAGGTGAAAAGGCTTTCAGATTTGATTGTGTCCTTACAAATGTTATGCACCTGTGGGCAATAGTGTAGGCAAAACCTACTATTAGTAGATTTCTCTGGCTTTGTGACTGACTCTTCCTTGTCTCTGGAGGTTTGTTATATAAAAGGATGTTATATAAAACTGTTCTTGAAAGAAGAGGTTTTAAGAAATAGTTTGGAGAAGGAGATTGAGATTGCTGCCTGGAAGGTGTTTGCCAGGAGCCATTTACTCACCAATCCAGGTGAAGATGATAAAGCTGATGATTAGGCCACTATACGTGGGTGAAGAGAAGGCAAAGAACAAGGTGTGAGAGCAGAAGTAGCATGGATTGTGCAGGGAAGGTAAGACAAGGCAAATAATAAAAGGTGGTGGTATTGAGGAATACATTTAGTGCAGGTATCTTGGGGTGAGCTGTTCTGTGTTATTGCACTGTGAATAAATTGCTTTATGGAGCAAGACATCTGAGACTGCTCTGGGTACCCTGGGTTCGAGCTGGTGAGGAAACCTGGTCTGACTGCAGGTGTGGGGGAGTCAAGAGGGGACTTGTTGGGGGTCTGGAGCTGCCACTGGGAAGGGGCTGTGGTCCCAGCAGTAAGACTAGAGCTGGCTCTTTTGCTTAGTGATTAGACTGGGGGAGGAAAGGAGAGTAAACCAAAAGAGCTTATATTGCTTGTCTTAGCCATGCACTTCCCTCTGATGGCTTTATTCCTTGTGGTGTAGCTCGGTGCCTGCTTTATCCCTTTTGCAGAGAGGAAAGGGCAGCTTGATTAGTGACAGCTGGTTTGTGTGGCCTTCTAGACAGGGTAAGCAACAGAGAGAAGGAAATTTAACCCTTGGTGGGAAAAGTGAGAGAATCCTGCCTTGGTGGAGGATGTGTCCAGGGAAGAGGAGTACCTGGACTACAGAAGGTGGGGTGCTGTTGGATTGGCTCTTGTGCACGGGAGATGGCTTGGCTTGCTTGTGTGTAAGGGTGGAGCATTCAGCCTACCTTACAGAGAGCTCTCTCGTGGCTAAAAAGAGTGTTGGTTGTATAGCTGGAGAGCAATGAGCAGATTTGAGGGGGCTTGGAGTCCTGCTCTTGGTTCCCTCATGTCAGTTAGTGAGCTCTGTGATGGAACACAAACCAATTTGTGGCTACAGCAAGCAATGACTGGGAAAGTCAGCTGTTCTCATCTGATCCAGGGCTTCTTACCATTTCTCTAAATGGCTTTCCAAGACACCTGGTACTTTCACAATTGTGACTTGATACTAAAATCTGTTGAGAGGACATCTGAAAGGTATGATATGAGGAGAGAAAGAAGTATTAGTATTTATATCATAATCCAAGCAAAAAAACCACAACTTGATAGATAAAGGTTTGTGATAATCTGTTTATGCTGTTTGTTTAAAATGATGCTCCTTTGTTTAAAATTATGGAGTCTGGGCTCTGAGACCACAGGGGTCTATGTTCCAACAACTTGATCAGTATCATCTTGAATTATTAAATTCTGCAACAACATATGCCCTCCATCTAACTGGGAGATGGGCTTGTAAAGATTATATTTACATATTATTCCACAGGAAAAAAAAATTTAGACCATCCAAGCTGCTGCAATTAGGGTTTGACTCTCAATCCAAAATATTTATGAATTGACACTGATGTTGTAAGTCTCTAATGAAACATTCATTCACAAGTTTGATTACTAAAAAGAATGTCATTTACAGAAGAAATAAGTTATGAAGAAATTAAATTTCATGTAAGAAACCCTGCAAAACAAGACCACAAATGACAAAACATAGTATTTAGAGCCCAGATGGCTGCATAAAATAAATAGCCATTTCCCTGGTGGAAGCATAGGCTATTTGGCTGTGTGAAGCTACAATTCCAGCAGAGATCCTTGAAACAGATGTTAATATTGCTTGTGCATGGAAACTTTACTAAAATGCAAGATGTTCAGGTAACATGGATGTAATAACTGATGACCTCGGATTTCTTTGTCTGTAGGAAATATGCACTTAAAACCATAAAGTGGCTGTTGTAGAGCCTGGAATGTAAATATCTGTATATGTGTTACAGTAAGCTTATATATGTGGCTGCCTAAGAGGTTTGAGACATTTGGTAATTTTCTTTTTGCTGCTGTAACTAGTATACCGGTGAAATATTTTAAACCAATAAGAAAAATTAAAGCTGAACATGAATATAGGTGGATAGGCATAGATAGATACAAAGGTATAATATCTTCATCTATCTAGAGAAGCAAACAAGAATTTAAACGTCTTCTTTATGTCAGATTAACTTTAAAACTGCCCCGTGTTAATGTGTTGTCTTCGTCAAGTCTGTGTTATCCTCTGTGATGTACCTGGTCAGGCTAAGTAAACCCCTAATTTTAGTAGGAGCCAGCCCTACTGATCTCTTTCTCTGGTGGTTACATCCTTGATTTAAGCTTAGCCTAAGAAATATGACTGATAGAATACATGTTCTGGAGGCAATTCTCAGAGTTTCTCAGTAGAATGTGTTTTCTCCACAGAGTAAGAAAAAAAGTGATAAAAATGGAATTATTTTGAAAAAATTATGGTTCCAGGTCTTCTTCAATAGCTCTAATGATGTCCATTTAGTAAGTGAGGTGCGACAGTCTCCTGACTGGCAGCAGCAAGGTACATCTCTTGTGGCTTGCACATGTGTAGCTCTCTGCTGGTTGTTCCACGGGCACCGTAAATGTGGAACTTGCACAATGATTTAGTGTTTCCCTGAGTGGCTAAAGGGAGTGCTGTCACTAGCTCTGGTGCACACAAGATCAGGCAGCAAGGGCCTTGTTTTGAAGCAGTAATGAGCTGCAGAGCTCACAACACGTACTGAACAAACAAAGACTTCATTAATGCTGCTGGGACTAAGGACAGGATTGGCATTTACTCCCTGAATTCTGGGTGAGCTGTCCAGAGATCAGCAGGTAGTGGTGAAGTCTGAGAACAGGAGGCTCCCCCCCTTCCCCCTGTTTGATTCAGAAGCAGAGGTTTTGAGCAGAGGGCTTTGCCCAACAGCCAGTGGGCAGAGCACATAGCTGGACTATGAGATTTAACATTCAGTTCTTGCTCAGCCTGAGGTGATTCACCCCCCACCAGGGTACTCCAAACCATGGGTGTTCTAGGGGAATCTGTCATTTGCACAGCTGTGCTCAGAATCCAAGTGAGGAAATACCGGAGTTCATTGCAGGGGGGTCAGGATTAGTGGCAGTGGCGTTAAAATACAGCCTGCTACAAGGCTGAGTCAGTAAGAATTTAGTGGTCTTGGATGTGAGGGAGTGCTGTTTACGCAGGAAGCCGTGGTACCCACGTCAGTGCCTCAGTGTGCTCACTGTCGTGATGTCTGAGCTTTCTGGTAACCTCCCAAGATTTGGGCTGTTCTCAAGGTCCCCAAAGTAAAGCAGAAACAAAGCATATAGTAGCTCTCTGAGTAAGACAAGAAATGTCCCTCTCTTCTCAAAAAAAAATAACATGAAATTCTAGATGAAAATTTGGTTCTCCTATACTATTCAATTTCAGAAGAGCAAAAAAACTAAAGAGCAATTTCAGAAGAAGACAAAGCTGTCTTTACTATGTGGTTCAGAACAACAGATTTGTTACTCAGGTGTGTTTCTTTAATTCAAGATACCTCAGTAATCTCCCACATCAGACTAAGTTAAATTAGAAAAAGGGAAGAGAGAAAATACCCTATAAAGATTAAGGGTGAAAAGACCCTGATACTTGAAGAGAGATGAACAGGATATGTAAGCCACTGCAAGGAATTTGATAGCATGTGGCAGAGAGCTACTGTTTGCTGGATGGTGTTGGGACTGCTCCACTTGAAGCCATGTCCTCAGTTGTTTGTGTTGAGCAGCCTCTCCCCTGATCAGGCAGTAGACAGGTGCTCCCTTGATAAAGGGGGCTCTGGAACCTGTCCTCAGCTTTACAGCCCAGTTCTGAGTCATTTCATTGTGCAACTCAGTGGCACAGGTGGGATCTGGAAGAATCTCACTTATTACAACAGTAAAAAACCTTTGTCTTCCAAGGACCCGAGTCTCTTGGTTAGAGTGAGGGAAAGGGGATAGAGCACTATAATTCAGAATCCTAGTCATTCACTTGGCTGTTCTTCTAAGTAGCTCCATCTCTCCAACATTTTTCCCATCTGTAATAACAGACACATACCTGTGCAGGAAACTGATAGCTTCAGCTAAAAGTCTAGTATAAAATACACATTTTCTAAGAAAGCATTTCTAAGAAATATCAAAAATATTTCCAAAAAGAAATAGCTTTACTTTATGTTAAATTGCAATGCCTTTACTGTCATATGATACTGCTCCTCCAGCACACCTAAGTTAGCTGAGTCAACAAGCTAAACACTGCACATCCCAGTATTAGTTTCAGCAATCTTGACACCTCCGTATCATAGTGTTACACTTCTTGACTCAGCTGTCAGCATGCAGTGAATGTGGCAGTACTGTCAGCTCACACAGAATAGGGCTTAGTATCACAATGAGAGTGTTTGGTACTCTCATTGAAATTTCATTTTCATGTGCTTTCTACATTTACAGTAGCGGGCTGGGTTTGCCACTCCTATGTTTATGTATAACGCTAATACTGTGTTAAACAAATGTGCTTGCTGATTCTTTCTCTCTAAAGAGTCCCTTTGTTTGATACAGAACTCAAAAAAGTCATTCCTTCAGTTTCACAGGAAACATACATCTACTGATAGCTCTTGCAACTGGGACACCTGTTAGTCTGACCGATGAGACAATAAAATCATACCCAAATTGCTTTATTCAGTAAAGATAAGTAGATAAAATCTGAGAAAATAAAGTCACAATAGAGTAAATTCTTGTTCTGTTCACAGCTGTTTAATGGAATTGCCTCTCGTGAGAGCCACAGCTGTTCCAGGGGGCTCTGGAGCTGTAGCGAGGCTTGTCTTAAGCTTCCAGGGCTGCCTTCAAAAGTGACCTTCATTAAAACATGCACCTAGAACTAGGCCAGGCTACCGAGCATTGACCAGACCACTCTGGTGCCCTTTGGATGGGTGCTCAGCTGAGGGCTTTGGGCACAAAGGGCTGTTTGTTGGTGAGCACTGTCTCTCAGGCTGTAGTGGATCTTGTGCAATTTCTGTATTCTGCCCCTTAGGAGCATCAGCACATTTCCCTGCTGCCAGTGAGCAGTGTCCTTACAGTTTGGCAGAGCTTTGCAAAGCAGACTGTTTGCTGGGTGCATGAGTGCTGTTAGCACCTTGTGTCTGCAGTAATGGGCCCGCATCCTCGCAGGCTCAGTCAGTTGTGTTAGGCATGGATCTAATTCTCCAGCTTGTGAGCATGTCAGGAGTTAAACAGGCTTTTTTTCCCCTGTACTCACTTGGCTTTTACTTTGAAACTCCAACTTACATATAAAAGGATTCCATTTTCCATTTCTGGATGAGAATAATAAACCCCCTTATCTTGCAGGGAAATTGGGAAAATAAGTCAGTTAGTGTATAGGAAATGATCTGTTACTGCACTGGCAAATACAGAAACAATGCTGGTTTAGAACTTGGACTAAATAGTATGCAAAAAGTAAGGCTCTAGACCAGTAATGAACAGTGACAGAAGGAGAAATTACTGAATGGTTGCTCATTTAGTGAACGTGATTCCTGCTGTGCACTGGATGAAATTGGCCCTGTGGGAAAAATAAAAGACTAGGATAATTCTTACAAAAAGAGGAATGACTTACGGTTGCAAAGAGAAGCTTATATTTAGTATTTTCTCACTCTTGAATGATAAGTGTGGCCATCCAAAAATATTTCTGAGAATGGTGTGTGGGTATTTGATTTGGGTGATTATCTAGCTTTTGAAAGAGAATTGAGTATAAAGCAATTCTGTCCTGAGACATTGTTCTAGTACCTGCTAGAGGTGTAAGGTGCTTAAAAGTGCTGAAATGCCTAAATCCACAGAGATCTCCCACAGTCTGGCTAAAGGAAACCGCCCAGATGTTTTATCACCCCCTGCACAGGGAGATACAAGCTTTGGGGGAGATACAAGCTTTGTCATGAGCAAATGGAGTTTTTAACCTGGTGGATGCAGGAGCCCATATGGAAGTCCATACTAGATCTGGATGGGTGCTCAGCAGAGTCCTCACCCAGGTTCTTTCTCACTTTTAGATCAATGCAATCAAGGAATGAAGCTGAAAGATTTTGCCATCCTTTGAGGAGTAAATTGGTTTGTGGAAAGCAAAATGGATTACGACTTCCTAAATGCCAATGGATTTTCATAGGGACAGCACGAAGCAGCCTTCTCTTAGATTTCAAACCTTTTCCAAAATGTGTTTTCTGAGATGGATTCACTTGGACTTTTTTTATATTCAAGAAGCAATTGTTAGTTTGTTGGGTTTGTTTTTGATACAGGTTAAATTGTTTATTTCCCTTTATTTCATACTTGGAAAATGCAGTGCTTTGGCTGAAATTCTCTAGAATGCTCACTGTGGAAACTTCCACCCAAATAGTTATAATTGAGATAAATTGTAAACAATTGAATGCAGGATCTTCTAATGAGAGGTATCAAGGAATATTAATAATAGATATTATTTCCAGCCAAGCCTGTAATAATACATGATAGGATATTTAAGGTAAAGAGATGCAAGCACAGAGTGAGGCAAGTGTATATACTCATCTTTTACATTTTAATGGAACTAATTAATGAGGCTGGCACGCTTTTGAAAATGCTTTAATTTATTCTTTGATTAAAAAGTAGAAATCTCTCATTAGTGCAAACATATCTTTTCTGAGTTACACTTCTGGAGTGTATAAAACAGATCAGTACGATATAAACTGGGAATTTCAAAATTATTGTTTACACTGCATACTATTTCTGCATCATTCATTGTGGATTTACATCATAATTAGTTTGCTCTGTTTTCCCTGCAGTGAGCTTGACTTGAAATAGGAAATTCCTTTGGATTTAACTGTTGCACCTGATTGCTGTTTTACTTTCAGACTTTGGCCATAAGACGTGTATGCTATTTTATTTTTTATTTCTGTGAGAAGGAGTTAAAAAAGCCACTTCTGTATTTGATTTATCAAATTACTACTTTTCAGTTTTGCTTGTCTTAGGTAAGGTGACCTTTGCATTTGTAGAATGATGTTTTGATTATAAAACACTGCTCTGGCTGGCTCACTGCTTTTTTGCATGTACTTTAATTATATTATTCCCCTGCAGACCTCATTTGGGGAAAAAGGATCTACTGCAGCAGTTTCCCTTTAATACCAAGTTCTGTAATTATTCTCCTTCTACTTACTCACGATTTTGATAAAACATTAATTGATATTAAATACTGTGAGTGTGAGTGTGTGTAGGGTTGGGGGTATATCCAGCTGAAGCTGCATTCATGCTCCCCCACCCAGAGGGGGAGTTGTCCTAGGGTGACTTTATGATGCTTGTATCCCCAGTCATCTGTTCTGTAGTTGTACCTTTGGAAAAATTATTCTGATGCTTCTCTGTCTCGCTGAAATGGACGAAACTCTCCTCAGACTAAAGGGTTTATAAGGACTTTACATCGCTAAAATATCCTGCAACACCTGCAGGGCAGCAGGGCAGGGAGGTCGGGGTGCAGGCTGAGGGGCTCCTACTCTCTGCCAGCTGCCCAGGTCCCGTGTGTTGTCCACTCCTGCATCCCTTGGAGCAGGCAGGGAAGTGAGGAGGAGGAGGATGGCGTAGTGACAGCTGCGACTGCTGAAACCCCGCTATGGCTTGTTGCTTTCAGGTTGTCCTTTTCCAGCTTTCTCTACAGAAAGTTCAGACTGAATTGGATTTGCAGCTTTCCTCACCCTTGCTTCCCCCTGTTTTGTGGCTGGGAAGGTGGTTGCAACAAAGAGGGAAGATTTTCCTTCTAGAAAGGATAAGATCCACAGCCTCTTGTAGGCTAAGTAGAACAGATGGGAAGCGTAGTGCTTTGCCCTCCTCTGCAGGTTAGAATCTGGCGGCTTGTGTATGAGATTTAATGTGGATATGAATAAATAATAGAGAGAAGGGAAAGAAATATTTGCTCAAAAAGGAGTTTACAGAATGATATGCTCCACTGATAAATCAGTCCAAAAATACCTCCTCATCGAGACTCATTTTTCAGCTCCTTTGACAGCAGCTAGTGTCCCAGTTTGAAAGGCTCTCTGTGGATTTCAATCCCACTATTCCTCCCTGTCCCAGCAATGTTACTTATCCCAGTTTACTAATACAGGGCTCTTTCTCACATAAAGAAAATAAATTAGCAATTTAGAAAGGCTGGCCAGAGAAAACCCATCAAAGAGGAGTCGAGAGCTGTGTGAGTGGCAGCACTATCTTACACATTCTATAAATACTGGTGTCACCCCGTGCACATCTTCCTTGGATTTTGCATTTATTTCTCCCTATATTATACACCAACATGGGTAGCAAAATATGGAAAAGAGGAGACAGCCAAGATTAGAGGCTGGAAACATTTTCACAGCAGTATCTTGTCAGCTTTCCAGCACACTCTGACTTATCGAGATCCAAACACTCACAGCTGGTGCATATTTTAATGCCAAATGACTGGCATGGCTGAAATTGGAATTCACAGTCTCTCAATGCACCATACTAGCGCATTTAGTCAGCACATTGCTTTTGTGTGACTCTTTTAAAGTTAAGTTACATTTCAATGAGGGTATTTTTACGGAGGCACTATGAACTTGCACGGAAGAGTGTGTGGCTTGGTGTGCCAAGTGGTTCTATGTCTGATTAAAATTAGAAGTAAAACAACATGAAAAACCCTTCTAATTTACTGCCCTAAAATTGTCAATTAGAGCAGTGCCAAGCAGTCTGGCAAGAGCTCCAGTTCTTCCAAAAGGCAGAAGAGCAGTGCCAATTCTGAAGCAAAGGAAAGCGGAGGAAATATTTGTCAACTCTGTCCAATAACTGGTCACAAAATAATTGGGCAGTAAATTCTCCAACCTGAGTTGTTTGGCTGATGGAAAAATGCCTGTTTTGGGGGATGGGGGAAGTTGGGGTTTGCTTAGATTTTGGGGTTTTTTTTGTTGTTGCTGTTTTATTTTCTGTTTTATTTTCCCTATTATTTTGGGGGGCTTTTTTGTTTGGAGCTTTTTTTTAGTGTGGTTTTATTTTGAGGGTTTTTTTTTTTTCTGTTTTAGGTCTTTTCATCAGTGCATTCTTTTTCTTGGAATTGTGTTAGGTTGCTGTGTAACTCTATGCTGAGATGAATGTTCTACACTGCCATGTTTCCTGAGCAGCTCAGTAAATAATGTTGCATTGTCTATGAAATTTGAAATAACCATCAATTTCCCACGTTGACGCTAGAGGAAAGGTTTTGGGACAAGCTGCTTTGGTAGGGTGATAGCTGCTGTATATCCATCCTCTGAAATTCAGTGGCCAGAAATGTGAATTGTGGCCTCCCAATACCTGAAGGGAGACTACAAGAAAGGTGGAAGGGGACTATTTACAAAGCATGAAGTGACAGGACAAGGGAGGCATCTTCAAACTGAACAGAGAGTAGATTTAGATTGGATATTAAGAAAAAAGTCTTCTGTGAGGGTGATGAGGCCCTGCTCAGAGAAGCCGTGGCTGCACCATCCACAGGTGTTGAAGTCCAGGTTGGATTTGGGCTCTGAGCAGTCTGGGATAGTGAAAGGTGTCCACAGCAGGAGGTTTGGAACAAGGTGATATTTAAGGTCCCTTCCAACCCAAGCTTTTCTGTGATTCCATGATTTCCCTTCTAGGAAGTGCATTTCAGGCCTGTAGTAAGATTTTGCCTTGACTTTGAGCCCCCCAACAAGACAAGACAAGAGTCCTTGTGTGGGGTCATGGTCCATGGCCCAAGGGGTCCAGAAGCACAGCTCTGGAGACTGTTAGCTCTAGGAGGCTCCTTTTAACAGTATTGCTGGAAAGGGTTGTGCCTTGCATTCCTGGGGTGTTTGGAGGTAGACTTTCACAGATTTAGAAGGTCCCAGGCACTGTCTAAATTGTTCTCAAGTCATGGAGAACAAAAACTCAGATTTTGTTCATTAATGTTCTTGTTAGACTATAAAATTAATTCAATCCAATTCAATTCAGTGGAAGGTAGATCCTTCTATGAGAGATACTTTTGAATTCTCCAAATGCACAAGAGTTTTTTCATGTGTTCCATACGTTTGCAAACAATTATCACACTCGAATAATTTGACACAGAGGGTGGCAACAGATCAGCCAGTACTTCCATTATGCCCCAGATTGTGTAGAACTTAATTTTTTGATCTGCTATATTTACTTTTTTCTTTTTTTTAGTCGTCTTTTTTTAAAATTTTGTTCCTAATCCTAGATTTGAGTTTATTTTAATATCTGCAATAGGCTTTAAGGATGAACAAAACAAAATATAGTGTATGTACCAATGTTAAAAAATGGTTAATGAACCATCCTAGCAAAAAAAATCGGGTGTGGAGGAGGTGGGTGGAACCACAATAGAGAAGGTAAATTATGACTGTCAAGAGCAGAGTTAAGTCTGGGCAGTTACTGAAGAACATGTGGAAAAGAAAATAAGCAACAGGTGGCACAGGACACAAAGAGAAACAAGAGAAGTATCTGGGCCAATGGTCTCTCATGCTGTGCTGAACAGGATGAATAATCCCTGGCATTAACTTCTTTCCCTTCCTGCATAAATATGTGCCAGGAAAGAAAAAGATGTTTCAAGAGTGTCAGGGAGATATGGTCAAACTCTGAAGAGTAAGTGGAAAAGAGAGACAAAGGGAAAGGGCTTAACTTGTCTCACAGTAATAATTGGGATTTGTTCTGAGAGGCTGCTCTGAGAAAATGAGAACTGGAGCAGCTGGCATTTGTGCCTGCTCTGTGTCAAGAACTCTTGCCTCAGGAACTTGTGAGGTTCAAAACTGGGACCTCAGCATGGCCTGAAGTTTGACTACTTGTAAAGAGAAACGAACCAGCATCCAGTTTTCTCTCCCTAAGGTTCAGTGCATGTGCACCTCACAGAGGTCTTAAGAGGAGTTTTGCTACCTTAAAAAAGCAAGATCAGACTGTAAGCAGTGTATTTTACTGTTATTATCAAACATAATACATATATGCCATAGGGCAAAGGGAAATGGCAGTGCTACACTATGGAGCACTTAGCCTGTGTTACAGGTTTTAATTGGTGCCTCCCAGAGTTATGGGACAATTTGTTAAGGTATGAAATTGTAAGAAGAAAATTGCTTTGCACCCAGTAGTTGTAACAAAGTTCTCACAAATGCACTTCTGGCACTCAGGAAAAGCTGAAGTAGCACAAGGACCAAATTGTCCCCATTCTCCATCTGCAGCCTGCATGCTTTGTACTTGCAAGTCCCATCCTGCATGAGTGCAGAAAGAATTATTTATGCACAAAAGGCCAAGCCCCTACCAAATAATCTGGGACAGCTGCGTGCTTTGGTACCAAGTTCGGTGGGAGCAGGAAAAAGGGCATGATAGGTCAATAAAGAGCTTTTGGCTTAAACATTTGCATTTTATTCTTNTGCATGAGGAAAATACCATGGTTGAGCCATCTATACAATGCATATTGCAGAATTGAATGGATTAATTTTTAAGCATACATCATATATATTTCTAAAAGTAGTTAATTTTTGCCAGTTGGGTGTTTAAAGAGCAAACATTTGAAAAACATATATAGCATAAAGTGAAGGAAAACATGATAGTGTTTCCATTCTTTCCATTTTGAATTTTAAAGGTGTGCCTGCTGGAGGTCACATTTCTGTCTTTGCCTCACCTTGTTTAAAAACAGATCTGTTGTATATAGTATTTGTGGCTCACAGTTTTCCTGAGTTTCTAAGCTTGAAATTTTCCTTGGTGAACAGTGTGTAGAGCATTATGTTGTTGCCTCCATTTCAATTTGCTTCCATTATTTTTAATAGTTTTCAAGTTACAAACATAAAGCCTGTTTTTCATCAGTAGCATCCTGCAGAGTGTTTCATTCATACTGCTGGAAGATGTAAGAAATAAGAGTCATTGCCAAAATCAATAAACTGAAGTATTGACTTTCAATCCTGTTCTGTTTAGAAGGCATTAATCTACATGGTAAATCATGTCATCATTGCAGATCTGTCCCTCTTGCAGTTTTCATCATTTTTTGGACCATACCTTCTGGTTACACTGCTTTTTTTTGGTGAGTTTTTGCTTTTGGTTTGGGGGGTTTTTTTTGTACTGTAAGGGCTTGTCTTCAAATCCTGTCTTGTTTTATTGTTTCACCCTATAAGTTAGTCAATGTTCTAATTTTACTGCTTTATCTAGCAGACATATGGGGCTGTTAAGGGTAGGTCTCCAAAATCTCTTAGATCCGAGTTGAGATTTTCTGGAGGCTGGAGCAGCAGTGTACCTAGCCATACCCAGAGAAAGATCTGCTTGTGGTGTACAGTAAACCTCAGTGCCTGGAACTGGATCTGAACAGATGTGGGTATATGTTTATTTGATTTTTTTCATAGGTTCCCACTCTCTTAAGACTGGACCTCACTTCTTGTGCACTTTTCTTGTGGTGACACGGATGGACATCTTGTGCTAGATGGGGAAGAGTTCTTCTGCTCTCTCCCATGAAACATGGGCAGGGAAGTGCAGGGCTCTGCTTAATCCACCTGCTCCCTCCATAGGGCAGAGCAAGTCCATGAGGCCCATGAAATGCAGTCCAGTCTTATCACATAAGCCTCATACATGTTCAAAACAAATCAGTGCATGACTGGGAGGTTCATATGTGGATGGTCAGGTGGTTCATCAAGAGAAAGCGTGTGGGAACAGAGCTGAATCCAGTGTCAACAGCTGTCTCTGGGTAGATGAAAGAGTAGGTGTGTCCTGTGTACAGTCATTAGTGTAGGAGCAAAGAAGCATGACCCATCCCTCTGAATGTCTAATCCAAGCGAACTCCTTTCATCACAGCCTTTAAGACCTCTCCAACAAAGTTCAACTTGCTTCCAACTCCACCAGACATCAATAAGGCCATGTGGGTCTACAGGAATCGTTCTAGGCATAAAAACTTACTGATAGCACCACTTCATTTGCATGGAATCATTTAGTTCTTAAAGCCATGGAAGGTGTGTATGGCCTGATGAGGAATCCTGCACAGCTGTGTTTGCAAGGCTTGGTGGGATAAAGTGAAGTGGGCACATTTTATTCACAGGTTTGGTGATGTTGAAATGGTAAGGGAACAATCCCAGATGAGAATGTGGTTTGTGCTCTGGTTGTCTATAGAACCCCAGTGCATCCATTCAAGGAACAGCATACATAAGAGGTGTGTTGAAATGTATCATTCACTTACTTTTGTAGGCTTCTAGGAAACCCATTTGGGAAGTGGCTGAATTTCAAGGGAGTAATGAAGAGAAGGTCTAAAGAAGTACAGTTAAAATGAAAAGAGAACACAAAAATTTAAGGGAATTAACCTGGCTTTGGTTTCAGGTTGAATCAGAATTCATAATTTATCCCTACCATCATTTTTTATTTTATTACTGCATTCCAAGGATGTACAGTGCTTGGTTTTTTTGTCTGTGTTAAATTGATACAAACTTGAGGTGGAAAGACCTTTTTGTCTTACTGCTAAGAGCACTGGTGTGGCAGAGATACATAAAATTTTTAGTGTATTTTAACTGTTGCCATAATCTTGGACTACTGTGCTATATAGCNTTTTTTTTACAGGATGTGCTTGGTATGCCATTTTTAAAAATCTATGCAGAGGATTAAATATATAATCCCCAACCATTTGACTTCAAAATTCTTGTTTATATATATTAGTAGGTTTTCATATTTGAGTGATATAAATAGCTAAGGCAGAGACCCAGCTTGCAGGAGCCTATCTGGGTCTTTATCACTGAACAGAAGCTGTCACTTCATGGGTGCGGTTCACTTGTTTCTTTCATGTATTTCTTGCTCTAGCGTCAGCCAAGCCTCATCCCATGAGAACTTGTGGTTGCTGTTTTTCTCAGTGCTTCCTTATCTCAGGTTCCAGGGTTGGCTTTTTTTAGCTCTCTTGTTGTGTTGCAATCTCTCCATAGACTCCCAGCAATACAGTGCAATAGGGCAGGTGGCGGGCATTGTCTGACTCGGATACGTTTTACCTCTCTGGTTTTGTGAGGGAATTGATAATTAAAGGTGAGAGGCTTATTGCTGCAGCATAATGTAGGAATATTTTGGAATCGGAAGGCAAGCATCACAGCACTCGAGAGGAAATGAAAGTTCAATAATGTCCACATTATTAATCACTTGCATTGTTTCTCTCTGAGACAAAAACAATTTGTATTTTCTACGGCTCTGCATGAATATTTACATTAAATAAATCAGTGTGTTCTTTTAACGGTTTCCTCTTAATGGTGCTGTTAGAAACTCTTGTATAGGAATCTCAGTTGGGGAAAAAACAGTTATATCTAAATTCTCCAGCAATAAAATAAGAATATCCATTTGAAAAGATTTGCCTAAATGTTATGTGTAATCTGTAGAATATAAATTCTTGGAGATGGAGATTGCCTTTTATTCTGTACTTGTAAGGTACCTAGAACAATAGTGTCATTGTAAGTGACTGTAGCTGAATAGGTATTGAAAACTAATATTTCAACAGCCACAGTACTCAAAATGTGTTTTGAAAGATGATATATAACAGCTCTATTGCAAGTCTGTAGTTGGTAAACAATATAAAAATAAAAAATATGACACTTTTCTTGCCTCTCCTGTGCCCACATAGTCAAAGAAAACATAAAACCCTAAACCTAGGGAAAACAACATTGCAAAATATTCTTCTAAGAAATAGTGTGTAGTAACTTGGCTTTATCCTTGTGTATGCGCATCTTAATCCAGCCCTCAGTTAAGGCTGAATGTGATACTTCTTCTCTTGTAAAACAACGCTGAAGTGTGTTTAGCGTAGTTTTATTTTGAATATGGAATATAAATAATACATGTAAACCCAAGGGTGATGGCAAAAATTGCTGTTCAGAGGGCTGGGTAAAAGAAATAGTTTTGGGGATGGGGCAGTGGACCTGGTTCTCCATCCCCTGCTCAGGGATGTGCCTGTGGCTCCTCTGCTGTCTGTGTCCCTTTGGGGTCAGCATCTCCTTTGCAGGTCCCTAACATGCAACAGGGAGGAAAGCAGAGAAGGAAGGGGGAGCCAGTTATGAGGTTTCTGCCATGGTGAAAGCTCCTCTTTGCCTATGTACCCACCTGAATGGTGTGAGCAGCAGCTCTGGCTCTCTTGAGAGATCGTGTCAGGGCTGAGCACAAGCACAGCTGCTGCATGCAGCCTGCTCCTCTGGCACAGTGAAGAAAATCCAGGAAGGAACACATGCTGGATTTATTGTAGCAGTTCCCCCACTTCCTTTCTTTGCTATCTGTCCTTGTCAAGGATGGCCAGCCCCTTTCACGGGCAATTGGCCTCAAGGGGACTGCTTGTCCCTGGGGAATTGCATTTGTTTCCTCCATCTCTCTCCAACTCATACTCATCTATTTGCATGCCAATCCGTTTTTACTCTTTGTGGGATATTATCTTTAAGGACTGCCCTTTTGTGTATGGCCCTTCCCCCTTTCTCTGGCCATACAGCCTTCCCCACATGCATACTTTCTCTTTCCTTCCGAAGGAGTTTCCCTAAACAATGAATAGAAACAGGAAGCCTCTTTTCCCTTCCCTTTCACTGAAAAGCATTAGGGCTTTTTACACAGTGACCTTGAAGTAGCCTTCCTTTCCCAGCTCAAACTGGTAGTGGTGATTGATGTACCTTTGAGGGGGGGCAAAGGCAAAGAGGAGGTGAAATAATAAAAATGAAATAAAATAAAGAGAAAGAGAAAAGAAAATCTGCTCAGACTGAGGAATTCAGAGATGAAAAGAAAGGGGAAAAAAAATCCAACCCAAAAAAGCAAGGAACCCAGTTCACCTGTATAGGCTTGAATGTCTCTGAATATCTACCCCATGGAGGTGTGATTGCTCTGTATTATGCTCTGTAGGTCAGAGTCACTGGGTGACTGAGAGCTTGCAGTCAGATGCCTGGGGCTTCCTCTTCCCACAAAAGCAGTAGGAAAAGAAACAAGGATTTTTTATGAAACCAGAAAATTACAGTTTTTTTCTACAGGCTTATCTTAAAATGTTACTCCTATCAGCATCAATGGAAGAGGCTTGAGTAAATTATGGCCATTTTCAGGAGTGCACACTTATCCAAAGGTGTTCAGCTTCACTTTTTCCTTGAGTTCCTGCTGACAAAACTGCACTGTGTAATGGCTGAGTGTCAATCACCAGCAGACGCTGTCATGTTCAGCGGAAAGTACTGAGCAGCCCTGAGAGGGGGTGTTTAAAACATGAGCAGCCTCAAGAAATAACCAGTGTGTCTCGCCCATTCTGATTTTGATTTTGCTTTTCTACTTTATTTACTTCTTAATTTTACCCTCAAAGCTGCACTATTTAAAAACACCTTTAATAAAATACTTGATTAAAGGCTATGGTAATAAGCACATTATAGAGGTTCAGAGCATGTCAAGTATCAACATATAAGTCAGGGAGTTTGCTGTGTCTTTGAAACACTAGAAAATTATTTCCCTCCGACAGATGAGGACAATGCTGACTAAATGACTTGCCAAAGTCCTCCATTGTTGAGCTGAACTGTCTCCTGAGCTTGCTTCATAATCAGTTCATCACCTTGATATGAATATTTATTTTATAGAGTTTTTTTTTATTTCTTACAATGTCATTTAAATTATTCTGCTCTCATTGAGTTGTGCTCATTTGTCCTTCCTTTTTTACCAGTCTTACAAAAATGTGCTTTACTGGGTCTGGCTGATAGTTTGGTGGCTCTCATCTCCTTTCGTGCAAACAGGTGCATTCTGGAAGCAAGCAAAGAAGGAATGGTCCTTTTTCTTCCCAAAACCGCAGAGATACAAAACCAACTGCCAAAATCATGTTTGCAAGTGAAATTAACTTCTTGCTTGTCTTTGCTGTTCTTGACCTGACTCCATACTGGTTTTATTAGTTTACTCTGGATTCTTAACTTATCTGCTGTTAAGTCCCAGCTCTTCCACAAATGAGCTATGGCTGACCTTGCTAAGCTCCTGCTGAACATGGCTGTCTACAAATCTCAGAGCAGCACCTTGGATTTAAAAACAGGCAAGATGAGAGCTGAGATTATCTTCTTGAACTTAAATACAGTCTGGTCTGTTCACATGCCTGTTACCAGTGTGAAGAATTTATTTCAATTACTGAAACTGGCTCCTTTTGAAATACAAGGGACATTTATGTTTGTCATGAGACACCTTCTTCTCTTCTCACTAAGCATTTTTGAAACCTGCTTCATTATGCGAGCTCTATGAAGAACCCTTTGGAGAACAATTATGTGCTATCTAAGGTATCATGATAAATGCTGGATACAATAACTCCTAAGTCACAAAAAGCATGAATGCTGCCTTTCTTGATGCCTTCTATTTCCTGCAGCTTTACGTCCAGATGAATTTCCTCATTGTCACTGCACGTTAAATTTAAACCCATAGGGATTTTTCCATTAGGCACTTAACTCTTTCTGGGTCAGTTCAGCAGGTATTTCCCTCCTGCAGCTTCTTCTGTTCCACTAGAGGTGTTCATCACTCCCATTAATTCAGGTTCTTTCTGTGGGATCCAAACCAAACAATGCTCTTCCCGTTCTTGCGAATGTACTCTCATGGAGATCCTTCTCTGAGACCAGTGGTAAGCAGACCTCTCAACATTTTGCACAGNAAAAAAAAGGGAAAAAAAAGAGGAAACTTGGAATCTAGTGAGATGAATGGATTTGGTGAAGTTTACAACAGAGGCAGTAGCACAGAGGTGACAAGCTCTGACTTAGCTCACACTTCTTCCCTTACATAAGAAGTCATCTTGCCAGGAAAAACTACTGTTTCTGTTCTTAGGAGTAAATTTGCTATTAAACCCAGAATATAGCCCACATGGCTTCTTATAGAGGAAAATAAGAAACTATCCATTCCCAAAGAAATAGATCATTTAAGGCAATAGCAAATACAGAACACGAGAGGACATGTCTTTATATTTACAGGTGTCCAGGAGAGAAGATGGGGAGGGGGGAGGCCCCAGTCCATGTGCTCCTGTTGCAAGCAGACTCGTAACGATGAACAGAAGTTCAGGTTCCCTGGCAGTATGAAGAGCTGCCTATATGGAAGTTACTGATCTTCTGGTTTCTTTTTCAGACTTGGATGTGTTGGACCAAGCATTGTGAATAAGTATAATATGTTCACCAGAATATTTTTTTCTTGATATGGAGGATAAGGCTGAATTTTGCTGATCCCTGTATACCTTTGCACTACTGGAACAAGTATGCTGGAAAGATTTCTCATGTTTTTCCCAGGTCGATGTGCAAGTAAATCAGAAAAGAATCTTGAAGTAATAGAGAATGATTATTACTCATACATGACTGAGCATGTTTTACTCTCACAGATTTGAAAGGTTTTTTAATAGAAAGGAATTCTGTTTTATCAGTTCTCAGCTGCTACTGTGTTGAATACCCCATTTAGGAAGGGAATCTGGGGTTCAAACTTAGCTCTGACTGTAATCTGTTTTTGACCTGCCAGCACATATTTTGATCCTCCTTAATTAGACAACATTTTTTCTTTTTGAGGGCTGAGGAAGCTTAGGAACACCACTGCTTTCCACGAAGGCAGGATTAGGCCCAAGTGATGCCATCTACTTTGTGGTGATTTTTAAATGACCTTTTCAAATTCCTCCAATTAATAAAATTTATTTCAACTTATCCTGTATCACTGATTGAAGTGAAGAACTTTATTTTTGCCTTGAAGGTGGAATATGTACTGAATAGGCTTTGCTGAAAGCTTTAATCAAAACTGGATTGGATTGCCTTTCTTCTGTACTGCCAGAATTTTGTGGGGCTTTTTTGTTTTAACCTTCCAAATGACCTCCTTTGCTTTTAACTTTTTGCCATTCTCCTTTTCTGGCACAAATGCCTGGCAATTCTTGGTGTACGTTTCTATGCCATACACTGGGTCATCTTTGCAAAGACATAAATCTGTCAAGTAAATTAAAGACCTCACTGAATTAAAATATAGAATTTAGAAATTAGTTACTTAATGTTTAATTCTTCTTTGGCAATTGGACAACTGTGAAGAAGTAAAATTTCTCCATGCTTGGACTATAAAATAGGTGGTATTTGCTCTCTAGACTCTACAATTGACTGCTCTAGCAATACCAATGTTTTCCTGTTATATGCAGCATACTTAAATCAAGTATGTTTTTTACAGTAGTAAATATTAAGTCTATTAACTTTCCTGAAACGTGGATATGGAGATAGGTATCCTTATTTGAGGATACCATTAAGTTCCCCTGGTTTGTTCATCGCATTAAGATTTATCAGGAGCAAATGAGGCCTGTGTTCATAGGCAATTGCTTTATTTCATGTGCCAGAGGCAGCTTCTTTGATGCCAGATGAGGTCACTTACAGTGTTGTTTCTGTCATCATCCCACACAGCTTTGCATGAGCAACTCCTGCAATATTAATCTCCTTTGGAGTTCTTTCAATGTTTAGGTTTCAGGTAGTTTGTTTGCAAAATTACTTCTTCTTCCATTTATGTAATTCCTGCACTACTTGCTTACGCCAGGCATGCAAATCACCACCACACCCCGCAGCCTCCACGTTCTCCAAATTTACTTATTATTCTACTAATTTTTTTCCTCAATTTTTTTTTTTTTTTTTTTTTGGTAGTATTTTTCTTGGGAGTTTTGCTTAGCTTGGTCAACTTGCCAGACTTTATTCCAGCCTGTTTTGGTGTCAACCTGATCCATATGGAGCTTTCATTTACTAGTTGTGCTGTCCAGCACAATTAATTTCTCAATCTCACCCTCTTTTCCACTGAGATTTTAGATGGTTCTTTTTTCCATCAAGTCCATCTTGCAATGAGGTTCTAGTGTACTTTGCCTCCAGCTGTCTTACGGCTTGTCCCTATATCCTACTGTTACTTCCTCTAAAAAAGGAACAAACAAACTGTATTGTGGCTCTTGTGTTAGAGTGACAAGCAGAAAAAAAAAAAAAAAAAAGGCATTAAATTTTGTTTTATATTTCCCTTCAGTTTTGCCTCCCTGATGTTTCTTTCTCTTCGTGGCTCATTTTTCACCTTCTTCAGTATTTTAGTTTTTCCAAACGCGTCTCGTGACAGGAATGAAAAATGTGTTTTCTGAGCGAGGCCACAGCTGAAAGAGCTGTGCAGACGCTGCCTGAACAACAGAGCGCGCAGGAGCGCGGCACAGTTATTGCCCATCGCTGTCCCTGCCCTCGCAGGGGCGCTTGTGCCGGCAGCGCCGGTGGCGGCTGCGGGGCCGGGAGGGAGCGAGGGAGGGAGCGAGCGCCGCGCGGAGCTGGCCGAGGTGCTGAATGCACCATTTCCTGCGGCATCCCGCGAGAGGGGCCGTTGGCGCTTCCCGAACCGTTTTCTTTCTCTTTATGCAAAAAAAGATGACGTATTGGATACTCGAAAGCATTTCTCATAGCTAGTTTTTTCAGAGTTAGTGAAATGGCAAGTATTTTGTGTGTTTGTTTGTTTCCAAAAGGATAAATCTTCAAACTTTTCTAAGCATATGAGGTTAGTGAGAGTGTGCAGCGCCTTAGCGGACTGTGAAATTTATCTGATCAGTTTCTTTCAGGAAACATTTATTATATATTTGGTGCCTTATGTTTTTTCAAGTAGGAGACTATTTGTAGTAATATAAATCTATCTGTAGAAAACAGAAACCTAATAGAGAATATTGAGCTGGATCTTCTCTTACTCTGCAAAGCAGTCCTTCCATCACACCTAAATGCCAAAGGCCACAAAATAGTTCTGTAATAATTCAGAAAAATAATTTAGTATCCTAAAGTCTGTAGAATATTCAGAAAGATATTGATCCATGTTTCCTCTATGTGCTGTATGACTGGACTTTTCAATCCAAGAAGTTAAGAGCCAGTTTGCCTACATTCCATTTAGGCATCTCTCAGCCAAGCTGAGAGGTGAGTGTCTATTACCCTGATTTTGCATAGAGCTGTGATGGTGACAGGGGGATGCAATGACCTCCTTGTCAAGCAGTGCTGCCAGTGGAGTTAGAACACCTCTATTTCACCCCCACCTTAGGTAATGTTGCCCAATTACTTTAAAATACACCACCTGTGACCACAGTGTGCATCAGTAGCAAAATGGGAAATAAAAGCCTGACTCTGAGATTCTTCTGCTTTACTAATTACATTTTCACTTCATAATAAAGAATGTACATGAGGGAGCTGTAATTTTCCCAGTCTAGCCAACAATTTTTTATTCTTGATGAGTGTATTTATTCAGCTACGATTCTGTCCTGAGCTTTTGTAATTTTATTTATTGCTATGCTTATTTGTAAAAATGAGAAAATCAATAGAGTATTGGGGCAAGGGAGGGGAAGGAAGAGTGAAAAAAATCACTCAGAGGCACTACAATAAATTTTCTGCAGGATAAAAAACTCCAGAGACAAAAAGGAGATAAATGCCTGATGATAAAGACTGAAGGCAAAATCTGAATCACTCATTGATTCATCATGTCTTTTCTTCATCATTTATAGAGCCAAACAAATAGGATAAAGGGAAGAGATAATCCCAGTAGCCTAATGAGAGTTTTACAGTCACCATAAAGACTGATCTTCTGAGGGCTGAATACAGAGATGTGCTGTATAGATTTGTATTTAATAATGAGCTAGAGGGTGTTGTGGATTCATCTGGGCATTACATTAGCTTAGCTGTCTTTTGAAGCTTCATCAGTTGTAGCATGAACTAACTTCACCCTCTTAGTTTGTTTTGTGGTTTATGATTTTTAAGCCTTATTTGTTTTAGAAACAAGGTGATGTGACCATGTGATAGAATTTCCCTTCCATCCCATTTCTTTTAGCTGGTTGTATTGGTTATTTTAGTGAAACAGAATAAAAAAATCAGTGAACTCTGTGAGACATGCTTACAAGTTTAACAGAAGTACATGGTAAAGAAGACCATGACGATTATCCCTCTTAAAATAAGATCTGGATTCTGGGTTTCAATGCCACATTTTCCAGAAAGAAAAGGCATTTGAATGCCTTGTTCCTTGATGAGATAGTTTTAGTTGAAGAGTACGTGTCTCTAAGATGACAAATCCACGGGAAGCCAGTTGTCTTCAGCTCTGCTGGACAAACAATTATATCACTCTTTGGGAAGGTTGCACGTGTGTGTTAGTGTTGTTCATTGTGTTAAGAAAAGAGCTTATATTTTTTTCATTTTTTGAGTCTAAGTTGTCTTTTAGGGAGTCACAGTTTTCAAGAGGGCTGAAAGTCAATATCTATTCATGCGCACAGCTTTTAATTCCATTTCACTGAGCTGACAAGTGTAGTCATTAACATAGTAGACAACCTTTGCAGCCTGCAGAGACAGACAAAGTAAAGAGGAAAAGATAGGCTCCAAGATGTATAACCACTATGGAAACTGGCAAGGTTCTATTGGTGTTTATTGTTTGCAGTGGACCACTGCCAAGTTATAGTTCCCTCTTGTGAACAAAACAAGAAGAAATTTTTCCCTGGCTGATGCAGAAGTGAGACTTTCCAAGATGAAATAAGTTGAGGATACTTGACTGAAGTTCACACTGTAGACCTTTTAAACCTTTCCTAAGCTCTTCTATTGCTGTTCTGCTGGTTTCACTCCCTTGCAGTGCAGATTTTATCCCAAGTTCTCACAGAGTATCTTTCAGGTGCTTGAAATGTTTTAGTGGGCACTGCTGAGCAACACCAGTAAGCAGCAATGTCAACAGATGCTGCTGTACTGGCCTTACTGGGAACTGCTGTCTCCACTGAGGCCCTGGCCCAGGGGAGTGTGAAGGCATATCAGTTTCTCTGGAAAGGCTACTGTTTTGCATAGAATAGTTAATAACATTGAGCAAACCTTTTGGTCTCCATGGATTTTTTTTTTTTTTTATTCTCAACATATTCATTTTTTTCATTATCTGTGCTTGGCTTTTATATAATAAACTGTTACTAGTTTAGGGACTGGGTCTAAAAAGACTGCTTATTTTACTTGCCTATGCACCCTGATTCTACAGCTGAACCAAAGCTCTTACTTTTCACTAGATTTAAATTGGATTTTTATTCAATTTAGAGGGTTTCTCTAATCTCTACTACTCTGGCTCATTAAGTGCAAAAGAATTGTCACTTCCACTCACCCTCATTGAAAAAACAGCTTTTAGTAACTTTGCATATAGCTTGAAGGCTGCTTTTGTTCCCCAAAATTAGTTTACGTTTAGCCTATATTAGTTATTCCCCTAGATACTGTGTCCCAGGCAGCTTGGTATTCAAGAGTCCTTGCAAATACAGAAGAATAACACCAAAGACTTGCTACAGAGACCTCATTGTAAGACTAAAAGGATTTCCTGTGAATACGAGCTACACATGGACTTAACACTGCTGGGAGCAAGAACATACAAGGAGAAACTAACTACACAGTGAAGCCAAGACATTACTGGTTTTTAATGATTTCTTTGTAGATAGAGAGAAGTGGTCTTTTCCCAAGGAGCTCATGATAATACAACGTAGCCAAGAACACAAAGGAGAATGTTGTATAGAAGGAAAAAAGGAAGCCTTGAAGGGAGAGAGGAAGCTCTGAGTCTTCTCCATCCTTCTGTTCTTTTCTGCTCATTTAGATGAGGTGTGAATGTAACTGATAGGCAACACACACTGCCTCGTCTGCAGACAGGGATTCCAATGGGATATAATGATTTCTCAGTCCAACATTATGATGCCAGTTCAAAGGGGTAGCACAGCTTAAAGGGACGTCATTCTCAAGGCATTTGCCATAGGACTGCTCGCTACAGCACACAATGAATCCCTGTAAAGAACCTCTAGTGACTATAGCCAGAACTGTATGGAAGGTGGTGCGTAATCTACACAAACTTCATCTTTAGATATAAAGTGGTCATGATAGAGGAAAGCAGCAGAAACTCAAGATGTTGATTTTGTTGAGCCAAACTTAGAAATATATTAAAAAACAAACAACAAAATAAAGTGATTTGTCTAAAGCATTATTTCCTCAAAAATGTTCTCCTACCTTGGACAGCTTCAAAAAAAGCCCCACATTTGTATCGTGAGTGAACTTCATTGTTACCATACATCAGTGCAAGGTAGGAGTAACTTCAGTCTGGAAATATGTAAGGGATGAGATTTGGGGGTCAGTCTTTCTCATATTGAATATCAATACATTTATGCAATTTGAGAAATAATTAATATTTGATTCAATGCATCTCAGATGCAGAGGAAGGAGAGGAGAGGATGGAAATGTGCTTTCTGTCATGTTTCAAACGTGAAATAAGAATTAGGATTGTATGTTCTGTGCAATCTGCTCTGAGTTTATTCTCTCAGTTGCATGACTAAGGTTGGCCAAGGGATGGTTTCTTAACCAGAGAGAATCTAGGAGCAGTCTTTTGGTCTTGGAGTACAGCAGGATCTGGTACTCATTTTGCTGAATACAGACACAGAGGAGTGGACTTTTTTGTGCAACCTTCACCTCTTCTCTTTGCAATGAAATATAACATGGTTTTGCTGCAGACCAAAGAGCTCACCTCGTGTCCTATCTGACCACAAGCAGCAGGGGATGATTAGGAGAAGGGAGAGCAACTGCTCTACTCTTGTTTTGAGAAGTGTGCAACTCAGAATCTCCACAAAAGAGGACAGTGTCTACTAAGCTGGATTTTGATCACCTCTCCTTTGCTGCTCCATGTGATCGTCACCTCAGTTTTGTCTCTAGCACGTATTTGGTTGGAGCTAACCGTGGAGGTGGCATTAGATCATTTCTGCAGTGTACAAAAGCTAGCTTTGTGTCTGTAGAAGATATTTGTTCTGGGCTGTACTTCACCAGTTGGTGGGGAAATTATCATGGTATTTAGAAAGGAAGAGAAGCTCTGAGGATGACTTTGTCAGCTTAAGGGCATGACTGTCAGACCATTTCATACCTTTTGGTTCTTTTCTGTTTTATCTAATGACACTATGCTCATGTTTGCCCTTCCCTAAAGCTTTAGTGATGAATCTTGTAGCTGTTGGACCAATGTGATTACATGCTGAACCACACTGATCTAATCTTGTTCTTTCTCTTTCCTTGACCTTTCCACCTCTTTCCTCCGTACATTCAGCTTCTTGTTTTTATAACGAAAACCAAAAGCTGCTCATACTCTAATCGTGGTGACCTTGGAGCCTCAGTTGTTGAGAAGCTACCTCATTTTGCATTCTAAGCCATAATTAGTGTCAGTCAATGTCAATGGCATGAGAAACAACTACAAGCAAGAAAGGTCAGAGACTGGCTGTTCCTGCGGCCGAGTGCACAGTGGGATAGGTGGGTGTCCAGTAACAGAAATTTGTGTCTATGAGCAATCTAACAGGATACTCGACCTCACCATGTAGTTGCCAGGTACAATTTCAGATCATAGTTTTTTTCACATTGCAGTATTAGTTTTGATAACCATGCAGAGACAGATGGCATTTTGTCGGCTTTCCAAAGCAGAGGAATAATTTGCTGAGCTGTAGCTAGTGTAATGAGAAGCCAAGTAAGTTGAAGATGAGGTAAAACCAAAGCATCTGTCGGTCCTTGTGTGCCAGCTTTTAGATGCCGCATACAAACTAATATTTCCACACAAAAAAAGTAGTGACTGTT
>WAAG01070830.1:50398-60742 GCA_013390105.1 Tichodroma muraria | reverse complement strand
CATGCTTGATTTTTACTACTGCTCTGTGCATTTTTGGAAGAGATACTTGCACAGCTTGTATGGAGTATGTTCATTATAAAATTTTATTTTGCAGGAAACAATGAGATGGAAAGTTTGTAGCTAATCTGATATTGTCCTCCTTTATCATGCGTCCTTAGTGGTTAGAGAGGAAGAGTTTATTCTTGTTTGATTCCTTTTCAATCTCTTTTATGTGAGAGAAGTGTCTATACCTATAACTATATACTGTATATAATATAAAAATCTTAAAAGAGAGCTCTCTATTAAAATACAATGAAAAATTTGAGGTTACTTGCATTATCCAATATTACATTTTTCAGCATGTGTCACGGAAAACGTGTAATTATATCTTCCCTATTCAAAGAAATCCTTCTCTTCACCTTAATCCTATTCTTTCTCATCTTCTTTGATGAGAGAGAACAATGTTTCAAAAGTTCCCCTTTAAGAGCAGAGCTTGTAAAAAGAAACCCATGGAATACTATAGCCTACTTGACTCATTCTCCTTGGTAATAGATGTGGCAACTTAATAAAAGCAGCTTCTATCTAGGTCAAAATTATTTGAGGCATGCATACTTCACCTAAAATATATATTTTTACTAAATACCTGCTATGATGTGGTATCCTCTGCACAGTCTGCATTGAGGGTTGGGAGTCTGAGGGGCCCAGTGGGAGNGTCCAAGTTTTTCTCAGAAGCAGAAACAGCAGGTCCATGGGTCAGTGTGGGGAAGGCTGAGGAGAGAGAAACAGTGCTTGGGAGAGAGAAGGGAAGGGAAGGCAGCTCCCCCAGGAGCCAGAGCATCCTGCTGCGGGCCTGAGTGTGGCTGGGTGTAAACTTCAAAGGGATCCAAAGCTAAACAGCTGCTTGTTTTTATTGTGCTTCTGCTGGGTTTTGTTTCTTGGTTGCAAACAATGGTGCAAATGTTGCTTTGCTGGTGCAGGGGTGGGGAGGAGGGAACGCAGGTGTAGCTTTGTGTTCAGCTGGATGTCTTGTTCCCAGGGAGCTGCACTGGCACGCTCCTGCCAAAGCCTGTTGGTAGGACTGAAACACAGCCAAGAGCTAGAAGTCCAGCCTGAGGCAAAAATGGCAACAGGTAAACTGGATGGGGGTTGAATCTGAGGGGCAAAGATACAACGTTGATTAAAGAAAGAGCAGTAGTTGATTGATTCTTTTTGCTACCTGGAGTCCTGAATCAAGGAAGAGTGTAACTCTGAGATTATAAAGTGCTTTTGCCATGGGTTAGCAGATGCTCTCAGCCAAGGGAGTACTCTTAGACCTTGCCAATTCTTCAAAACACTTTCCTTTGCCAGCCAGCATTACCTCTGCCTCAGCCATGCTGAACTGAAGTCTCACATCCAGTTTCTATCCAGTACCAGATTTTTGCCAAGTATTGTAAGAGCAGGCATTTTTCTCGCAGTAGATTAAATTCACCGACTTTCTCTCCATTTCATGGCATTTAAAGGGTGTTTACAACACAGTGTTAGAGGCTGAAATTGCCATGTTTTGTACAATTATCATAGAGTTTAAATTGATTATCCTAATAGAGATCTGCTATTTTCAAAATGTTGCTGTCTCTCTGGCTTCGTAGTGCTTATTGTTGACTGCTGATGCCTTATACATTCTGTTTTCATTGTATTTGTTTCCTTATGAGTGTGAAACATATCCAAAGGTTTGGGGTATTAAAGCCAAACCCTTTTAAGGACTGTGTTCAGTAATAAATATTATACACAGAAAATGTGCAAGAATGGACTAAATACACTTGTGCTACATGAAGAGTGAAAAACAGCATCTAATATTTTACTTCTGCACCTGTACAGGAAAATCGGGCTCATTCAATATTCTTTATTGTGCTTGAATGCTCATTTATTCGATACCATCTGCAAGAGCTTTGCTTCCTCCCAGATACTCCACATAAAACCCTTCATTTGATAAAATTAATCCTGATAATATCTTTGGATCCTATCCTTGGAGATAGTTTGGGTTTCTTTGTGTGAAATAGTTTCAAATGTCTGTAAAAGGCTAGAAATCCCAACAGCTTAGAATATTTGTGTCTTTACCATGTGAAAACCAAAGTTAAATGGCAAGATGAGTAGGGGTTTTCATGGCGGTCTGGAGGAAGAAATGGTGCTGTGTGTTGAGACACAACACACTTGGGATCTTCTTCCAGTCTGTCCAAGGACTTCTTGCAGAATGTTCAGCATTTTTTCTCTTTGATCTCCCTATGTTGTGTGAGTCTGTGTACACTTAATTGGGAAGGGGTTTGTCTTTTTCTTTATGGCACAATGAGGGGTTTAAAAATCTCTGAAGGTTCTTCTGAAAGACTTGGATCCAACAGGAAGGACCATGATAGCACAATGACAAAGTTCACTGTAACCTCTGTCTGTCAGGAATTATCAACATTGCAAGCTAGTTTTAAGCATAACTAACTAAAGACATAAGGGCAAAGGCAGCCATATTAACTTATCATGCTGAAAATATGTGGCAATAATTTGATTCTTGAATACAAAAATTGTAATAAATCAAAATACAGATTTAAAATTTGCAAGTTTAATTGGTATAGGAATATTTTTAGTAGATAAGAAGATGAGCACCAAATATCATACTTTAAATTTGGTATCATTAAAGATGATCCAAGAAGCTAATACATTTTTTCTGCATCACTTTCTTGAAGTACTATTTTGCTTTAATGCTGAGCATAATAGATGACTATGATTGTGGTATATCATTTGTTAGAATAATGTTCTGATGAGCCACTTGTACAGTGTCAGCTTGAAGTAGATTTAATCTTTTTTCTTGAACTGTTATTCCTCTGCATGTTCTCTGTGCTGTGTTTTCCACTGACCCTTGTTTTCTAATGATACTTTTTATTAGTGCCAGTTAGAATAAATTGGTCTGTTAGATTTAGAGCGAAGATGTTAATAATGTTTTCAACCTCAGTGCAATGAACATCACACAAATCACTCGGCACACTTCAAAATGCAGGGGCACTTCAATCCATGCGGTTTTTGTAATTTGTGTGACTGGTGCAATATTTTATAAAAATACTATTCACAAAACATTTTGGCACCCAGGATGCATTATTTCCTCTTCCAGGTGATGAATTTCAGTTAGAGGAGCATCTTTCGTACCATGGACCAGTCAAGAAAAAAACAACAGCAAATAACCCAAAGATGATGGAATGAACTCCAGTGCTCTTTTCTTTGCTTCAGCAGGCACTTGTACTGTGACCAAAGCAAACACTCACACAAGGAAAGAGAGTCAGATCTGGTGCTCTCTATTCATACATTCACCAGGTTGAGCAGTAATACGAGAATGGGGACTGGGTCCACATCTTGCGTCACTCTGCTGAACACAGCAAAGTTACTCTGTGTTGATACAAATTCACATATAGCATAAAAATTTGGTTCATATCTGGTATTTCTTTTCCCAGCAGACTAAACTGCTTTCATGGGCACTATGGGGAGGTGCCATTGCACCTGACAGCTAATCAGTTAATGGTCTGAAGGACTGGAAGAAAGCAATGGGCTATTTCAAAGCACTGGACCTAACTGTCAGCTCTTGTAAATTGGCATTAACTGAGGCTTTTGGTTGTTTTTTTTTTCAATGATATCTGATCTATAGGTTGCAGTTCTACTTTTTAGAAATGTTCCCCTTACCATTTTTTCCAGTTTGGGGTGTAGTTCATGGCTTTCAAATGAAATGTACTTAGCTGGGAAGGTGGCTATGTCCTGCCATCTCCTCTCTCCCCTGTGTATCTCGTTCTGGGGGTTGTGCTCAGTGTACAGTCTCCCTGGCTCACCATTCTTTCCATGATTCATCTCCCCTCCTGGTAGGACCACAATCTCCCAAACACAGAGGATACTTTTCAGATTTTCAGAATTCTTTTAGGCCTAAGAATTATATAGGTGTGCACTTCGTGTTCATTACCTGGGACGACCCAGAAACACATCCTTGTGGCAAGGAGGGCCAAGAGCAATGGCCTGGATTGCACAATGGCAGAGCAATGCCAGCAGCTCCAGGGAGATGATCTTCCCATCTACTCAGCCCTGGTGAGGCCACACCTGGAGTCCAGGTCTGCCCTCCCCAGTACATGACATCCTGGATAGAGGCCAGCAAAGGACCAGGGAGATGATTAAAGGATTGGAGCATCTGTAATAGGAGGGGGGGGTGGGGCAGAGGAGCTGATACTGCATCTTGAAGAAGAAGATCAGGAGGAACTTACCAGTCTATGGGGATACCTGACAGTGGAGTAAAGAAGCCAGAGACAGATTCTCCTCAGCAGTGCCCAGGGACAGACAAGTAGCAATGGGTGCAAACAGAAATACAGGATATTCCATTTTAACACAAGAAAAACCTTTTCTTTATTGTGGGGGTGGTCAGACACACAGAACAGATTGCTCAGAGAGTCTGCAGTGTCTCCATCCTTGGAGATACTCAAAACCCAACTGGACTCAGCCTGCTCTAGCTGATCCCACTCTGAACAGTAGGTGGGACTGGCTCATCTCCTGAGGTGTCTTCCCACCTCAGGTTTCCTGTGATGAGACCTCAGACCTTGCTACTTTTAGCTTGTTGCAAATGCAGTGCTGGATCTCTGGCATCTATCTGCTCTCTTGCCCATCTGCTAGAGTGGCATTGTGCCCACTCAGAAGGTGCTATGCCAGTTTCAACAAGGCACAGGTGCCAACCAAACATAGATTTAGAAAGATACCCTGCATAAGATCCTCCTGGTAGTAAGTAATGCCAAATTAGGCCCACATGCTTCATTACGAGGGATCACATCTGTTGAGGCTTGTGGGCATTGTACCATCAATTACAGCCTTTTTCCTCTCATTCTCTTCCCTGAAAGCTTTAGTGAATGGAAAGCAAAATTTATGAGCCAATCAAGTGCCTTGAAAAAATGTGGGTTTTTCCCTACAGATCTCTGCCTTGAAATCTCAAAATTCAAGCTGCTAGTGTTTATTTCCCTCTGTTAGACATAATTCAATATACACTAGATTTGCTTGTGAAGGCAATAGAAGAAAAAACACTGAAAAGCATATTCTTTCATGTCACTTAATACCATGAGAGAAGGATTGTGTGCAATTCATTTGATACTTGTTAGACCCTGAAGAATTATTTGGACTGGTACATTCATTAAGTAGAAAAAAATGCATAAATTTGATTGTGCATTCTCAAGTTAACTTTGGCATGTAAAAGATCACAAGCCTCCATCTCTGCTGGCCACTGTTTTGTCTGTGTTGTGTGAGAACTGAAGTTGTTATGTTGCTCAAGTCAAGAAAAACTCATCACCCAGGAAAAACTATTAAAAACTATTAAACCCTCTTGCTTCAAGAACGCTGGGCCTGTGTGGATAAAGAAGGGTGGCAAAGTGCTGACTGAGTGCTGCCTGCTCATTTGGGAACAGTTACCTGTGGCAGTCGATGAGATATTAGTCCTTCACATCATGTGGGCTGGCTTTTGAGTTTGTTGTGCCAGGAAGAGTCTTCTCACTGTTGACCCTGAGTCATCCTGACCTCTGCTCAGGGGGTTTCTTTCAGGATCTCCCTAAACTACAGCATGTGATTTGCTATCAGTGAAATATTTTAGGAAGTACTGAGAAATGCCAGAGCATTAATAATGCCAGAGCAGTGGTAAAGAAAACAATGCAAGAAACTGTCTAGAGAGGAGCAGTCAAGGTAACTGAGTAAGACTGACAGCCTGGACAATCCACAGTGTCTCATATTTACCTTAGGCTGTAGCTGAGGGGAGGTGGGCACTGCTTTGCACCTGTCTACGCCTCGTATCTGCCCTGATGAGAATTGGCTTGCATTAATTGGCAGTCGGTTTAATTTGAGTTACGCCAGCCTTAAAGCACAAGCCCCAACGCAGCTCTGCAGTGTGTGGCTGTGTGCTGGTCCCTGATTGAATCAGGAAGTTTGCAAGGTAAGGCAGCCCTGCCTCAGCTCTGGCAGCACGAAGGGCTGCCGGAGGTTCAGATGCCGAGCTCTGACACGTTCTATCCGTGCCTCCTGCTGCTCTGGCTGATGGGCAAACCAGCTGTAGCACCCCCAGGAATACAAAGCATCATCATTCTGATGGTGTTTATCCCATTCTTACATCATTAAGAGAAATATGTTCTAAAATACTGGCAAGTCCTGCAGATTGGTTTTATTCTCGTAATGATCCAAATATTGATATCCGAACAGTCCGTTATTTATGCACCATTAGGTATTCTGCTCGTGGCCTTTTCCCACATCTTTCCATCCAAACCTGGAGAACATGTGCTGTCATATAGCTTGCTATTCTTTAAGAGTTAAAACAATAAAAATAGCACAGCAGGATCTTGTCCATAAACAATGGAAACATTACTCTAAATTCAGTACTATTTCTGTTTTTATTATGTGATCGCTTCTTTGTTGTTAATCACTTGCCCTACTTAATTCATTCATTATACTCAAAAGCTTTGAGATTAAACCCCCAGGCAGTATAGCTTCATATGAATCCTTTCTTTTTTATCTGTTCCAAGTTAGATTAAGTCTAGGTCCTGTTTAATGAGGTGCCACTTGCTGGCTTTTCATGCAGAAAGAATTCCTCATACTCAGCGGTATGTATATACCATATAAATTATAAAATATTTTACATTTTTTTCTGAATTTCCAACTAATATGTCCTGCAGAAAACACTGTTATTACAAGTTCCCTGGGATATGGGTGGTTGGCTACTTATGATTTGAATTTTCTATTTTTTTCTTTTAGTAATGAACCTTGCTGTTCATTTTTCAGTTATTTCAGGTTTTTATTTAAATTATGTCATTTCACAGCAATATTAATGGCAGCGATAAGACTTCTTTGCCTGTGTCTGCAACTCACTAAGTTAATTATTGGAATGTTTTCACCTGCCATGCAAATGTCAACAGCCTGCCCATGCCTGGCAATGTTTGGTGTTTATGGACTAGTAGGGCCAATGAGGTGTAGGCGTGGTGAGTTTACAGTCAGCAGCAGCTCAGGGAGTGTGAAGGGGCTCTCACCTCACAGTCTGAGGGGTGAAGTGCTTTAATATGGCCATGTTGACAGGGGCTAGGCCTTGGCATGGGACAGAGGTTGGAGTTTGTACCTCTGCATCTTTACTGAGATGTCTTTGTGCCACGGGTGGATAACAAATCCATTCCATCTTGGCAGACTCCTCACACTAATAACACTTCCTCTAGATTAGTGGAACTGCTTGTTCTTATCCAATTTTGTCTGGTAGTTCCATGCTGGACAAATATCTGTAGTTTTGGCTTTTTCACATTCTTTCCAACACCAAAAAAATGTTTGGTTGAGGATGCCTTGCACATGTCAGCCCCTGTGTCTACAGTCTCACATGTTGCAGGTGGCAGTTTCTTTATGCTAACCACAAGTGTTGATATATATATATATATAAGGAGATTCTGGCTACATTGCCAGATTCCCCCTTTCTGAAAATTTGGGACATACCTGTTTTCACCTGTTTTTGTTTCAAGACAGGGAATGAGAAAACAAAGACACAGTTCAGCTATTTTTGTGAAAGCCTGCTGCACATAACTGGTAGGTTATGTAGTGGTGAAAGAGCAGCTTTGTCTTGCTGAGAGAAAGTGATCACAAATAGTTTCCATCATGAAATGGCTTCTAAAATACCTTTTTTTCCAGAATTTAAGACTGAAAAGCCCACAGAAATGGAAGGCAGCAACAATGCTCATCCAGAAAAAATTGTGGTTTCTGGAGAGCTTTTGTCCTCACTTTTACCTGCTGAGTTTAAGGGGTTTGGTTACCTTGCTTCAAGATAAAGCTGCTCTTGAAATGTTATTCCTGTTATCGTGGTTATTTTGAACTAAGCGTTATTTATGCTGAACTAGTTATGTTATATTAAGCCTATTTAGGCAGGGTTTTTTAATGCAGTTTCTGAAGGTTTCTTCCCATTTATAGAGAAGACAAGCTGTAATCCTCAGCCTGAGTTTTTGGTGACTCTTGAATACATGGACTAATGCAATCAGTCAATCAAGGTCTGAGATTTTGGCCTTTCTCCATCCAGTACTGGTTCACTATGCTCTGTTGTGAAGCTCTTGCAAGAACCCTTCTCAACACCCTGTGTAAACAAAAATTGTGGGTTTCTCTGTATGCCCCTTCCATCTTGGCATGCTCCCTGATGTAATTTTTTATTATTTCATCTTAAGGACTGTTGAGAGTCCAGAATTAAGGAACTTGTCTACAGCAAAAATAGGAAGCAATGAGCTGATAACATTTTCTTTTAACTCTGATTCAGACTAGTTCTGCAGATAGGAAATGTTTTTATTATTAACAGTACTGTTACTGATATTCAAAGTTAGAATCAACATATGGCTTCTTATTGAAGATTAATATTCAGGAGAAAGAGGAAAAGGACTTTTTTTTTTCAGTTCTGTAGGTGACCGATTTTGAAAACAGTGATGGATGCTTAGATGAGAGAGAATGGAAGAAATAGCGTTTAACTATGCCTAAATATTTGGTGTAAGCAATGGTTTACAATTTATTCTTTCTTTTGAAGGAAGTCAAAAGAAGTCAATACTAATCACTGCAGAAAGGATATTTGATTTAAATAATCAAATGTTTAAGCATTTTTTGTTTTCCTTCACAAAATCTGTTAAATAACTTCTTAATAGTAATTTTTATATATATGAAAAATATGCGAAAGAAGCAGATGACTCATCGTAGGTTAAAATGGAATAATTTTACATTTCTGAAATATCTATGGGTAGTCAAAAATTATGAAGGCAAGCACTGGTACATAAATCTCATCTCTAATAGGTGATTGAGAGCCCTCCATCTTGTGAATCAATTAAAAAAATCCTCTATATTCACGTGTTTAAAAAGTACGAAGTAAAAAGTGAGTTAACCAGTTATTTTCCTTGCTTCTGCTCTCTGTTGCTAGGCTGTACAACTTATCCCCTGTGAGACATCCAGATCTGGAACAGAAATAATAAAGGGAATTGCAACACATTCAGTTCAAGGGACCAGTGGTGTTTCACAGTAGGCTTGCCCCCCACAGCCAGCTTTAGAGAGGAGATCCATAGCTTTTCAACTGCATAGTGTGATGTTATCAAATATTTTGAACTGTAATCTTGCAATTACTATTAATGTTGCATTAAAAGATTATTTAATGAAGGAGATCATGCAGAGAACAAGCAATATAATGGCTCCAAGCAGCTTGCCTCCCACATACCTGGAAAAACTCCCTACTGCTACAGAAGGAGGAAGAACAGTTAGTGTCAGTTCTAAACAATAGGTTTCACACTGTATCTGTTAAGACCTGTTGCTTTTGGCAACAAAAACTGACTCAAAGGCATAAATTTAAATTTTAAAAAGTGGTGTTTGGTGATTAAAGACAAATACAGAATATTCTAGCTTCTAGTGTGCATTGTTTAGCATTCAAAGGCAGTTGTGGAGGTGTTGGCTGTCTGGGTGTTCTCCACCACTTATTGTTTAACCTCTCTGTGCAATTCAGGACCAGGTCATGTTCTGACAAAATTGTGGGTGATCCAGAAGCAGATGCATTTGCTCTGATGTAAAACTTGTTGGAGTAACTTATGAGCTGAGGCTTCAGCTGTGCTTCAGAACTGAAATGTGTTTCATGTTGTAAATTTATGTGGCTGTTGCTGTGGTGCTGTGTTGGCAGGACCCTCATATAGCAGATCTCCCTGTGGTATCTCTGATGATGCTGCCTGGCACTTCCTTCAGCCTTCGCTTCATGTAGCTGTCTTTCTCTTTGCCACACTGAAAGCTGAGGGAAGTGTGATGATGCTGATGTGTGGCTAAATCCTGACAAGCCACTGGTTGCACAGGGAATCCTAGATTACAGATACTTTCAGAAACTGGTGCACTTTAAAGAACATGTGAAACTCAGGCACGTTACATCAGTTAGAGCTATGATGGTCTAAGGACACAGGCAGGGTCAGATTTGGAGGAAAACAACTCTATGGTTTTTAATTTTTTGTCAATTCTCCATTACAGGAAAATTGGACAAGTTTTCCATACAAAACCTTCTTTGTTTCGTGCTTTGTAGATGAACATAAGAAAAATCCTCGATGCTGTTCCATCCTACAATGAACCTGGAGTTAGAGCACACCACCATGTTTCTGGCTTAGCAATCACCTGACAGAGGGCTGTGCCTGAAATTGTGTGTTGTGTTCTAACACCAGGTGCCAGAGTTTTTCTCCGTAAACTGAAGGACCAGGCTGTGACAATGTAAATGTGCTCATACACTGGTTGAATCCTTAGTGCCTTGCTTGTCAGTACCTCACTCTACAAATCCTGATCAGATATCTGCCAAGCAGAGCCACAGCTGTGGAGTTAAGA
>WAAG01070830.1:3146-48382 GCA_013390105.1 Tichodroma muraria | reverse complement strand
TTCACAGATTAGCCAAAAATAATGGAAGTTTTGATACTAGTTGTCATTGGAGTGACACCTATTAAAAATCTTACTTTCTTTTTGAACCAGTTGTGCTATAGACAGTAATTTTCCATGAGTGTTCAACAGAAATCCTGATTCATAGTAACGTGCTTCTTCTCCAAATCCAAAAGAAGCAGTATGTAACCTTTCTTCCATTCCTTAAATAAAACTATGCTAATCAGATGTTAATTAATTGCATTAAAATTTAAGAGGAAACATGTAATTATAGTACACAGGTGCAAAATTATTAGCCAAATTTTCAACATTATCTACAACTTGAATGCTGAACCTCTCATCATTATTTATTATTGACAACTGTGCAGTACTTGGTTGCTTCCAGTTTGCGTTATGTAGTAGTGAATAAAAGCTCTGCCTTCTGCTGGTGTTTTAGTCACCCTTCCATATTTTGATCTGTGATCAGGCTGTGTCCTCTGTTTTACACAGAGGCTTTGTTCTGGGTTTCTGTCCTGAAGATTTGTGGAGATAAGTTGCATAACTACCAGCTACTGCTGGAAATAGAGCAGAGAACGGAAAGCGAGTTTCTCCGAGTTCTTGAGTATGTTGACGTGTCAAAAGAAAGTCTTTGGCACCATTAAATTCCACACTGAAACAGGAATATGATCTTTATACAGGAGTTTAGATACAGAGGTTTCAGGGATGCTGCTCTTGTTTCTTCAGGAAGTCCAAGTGCAATAATTACAAATGCTGTATTTGGGTCACCAGCGTAATAATGAGATGGCACAGAGTGGGAAAGGTTTATGGATTGGTTAAAACTAAGCACCACTGAAGTTTAGGAACATGTCACTCCTGCCCTCTGCCCATGTGTGTAGAAGATTAAAGTAGGTAAGAGGATATGAATGGCATAGACACCTGAGCAGTCGCACTCCCTGCTTTTAGCATTCTCTGAAATCCACAGATTGGGTTATTTTGCGAACTATTGAAATTAATTCCAGTACAGTCATCAAAAATAATGTAAACCAGGTTTGCTTGAAAACTCATCTACCTGGATCAGCATAACCCTGAAGTGATGTTATTTATTCATGTTCTGAGGATTTTATACCCATGCAGCAGAGTGGAGAATCATAGACAAGCTTATTTTTCTTGACTTAGCATGTCTTGCACTTTTCTGTAAGAGAGGGAACATCTGGAGAATCATTGGCTGTGAGTGTCGTGAGTTTGCAAATGCACATATCTAAACTGAAACCTGAAACTTTCATTTCTTCCAACATGGCTTTTGGGAAGCTGCACACTTGTAAGTGGAGTTCTTGTAATCTTTGTTTTGATGAAGTCAGTAAATGTGATTTTTTTCCCCTTTGTAAATGGGTAAATAGCTGAAAGAGCCAGGAAATGCTGCTCAAGAGGTTCTTCTTTCCATTTACGTGCTCTGTGCAGCTTTTGTTTTCTGAGCAAACTTCCCTGCTGGCCTCTGAGATTTACATGACAGAGTACAGTCCTGGTGGTATCCAGACGGAGTTGCATTTTAAACAGACAAACTGTAATGAAACATTTAGTTTATTCTGAGAAAGTAAGTCAAATTTTGCATGAAAATATTGTTATGGTATCAGCTTAAAACTGGACTTTGGTCTCTTCTCTGCAATTCCAGAAGAAATTGTGAGAGTGTAGGTTAAACTTCTGTATATAATATTGGCCAGTCTGCTTGCTGATGTTTAGTTCATTGCTGTATTATTTCAGAACCTGAGGCCTGCAGTGTGTCTGTACTTTCTGATCTGCCCTGTTGTCTGTCATAAAAAATTAAGAACTGCTTTTCACCCCTCTCATAGCTCGCCTGTAAGATTTCTTTTGTTTCTCCTACTCTTTCTTCATCACTTACATAGCCCAAGGTGCATTTAATTGCAACCTACGTACCTTGCATTCCCCTTGCACGCATTAAAGAGTAAATTCTGAGTGATTGGACATAACTAGTACTTACTGTAATAAATAGCATATTCATCTCTTCCACAGTCAGACAATTTCATACTGTGCAACTTCTCTGCATTCTGAAATGTCACCACTTAAACTGCATGATTTTCCCATGAGGACACATTGAAAAGGCCTTTCCTGAAGCACAGCTTGGAAATGTAACCTGCAATATTTAAACCAATTTTATAGCACTCAAAAATTGGATGAACAGGTACAATACCCACATAGTAGAGACAGTGTATTCTTTTCATTTTTTTCCTAGAAACTGGTCCTGGGTTTAATGAACTTTGAATTTTGAAGTCACTTGCCTTCTTGGTGAAAGCATTTCTCTATTATTGGGCTTTGCAGCTGCAGAAATATGTACTTTCAGATATCTCTCTGAGATTAATATGGATCATAGCAAAACTCAGATACTGCACACGTCATTTCCTAACCTGGAACTCTGGTGCTTAAACAGCACCAAACTCGTCCTGATGTTTGTTGGATCCTGACTTTTCAGGGGAAAGCTGCTCTTATACTGGTGAAAGACAATTAAGTGTTTATTTTACAAAGAACTCTGTGAAGATGGAGCACAGGGGGAATGAATAATAGTGTTTAATCTGAAATGTGCATTTGCCTTGGTTTTTTAAGTGAACCACACAGCGATGTGTCTGCAGATACCCAAACAGAGCAGAACTGTCCTGAAAAGCCTCCACTCATTCTTATTGCAGTATTTCATAAATCCCAGAGAAACTACAAGAAACAGTTTGGAAAAACTCACTAGGAGGAAAACAAATTACAAATTAATTAAAGAACACGTATTGGTTTAAAAATACAAATTGGCCAATTTCTCTCAGCTTCGAACATGACTGTTAAAAGGATCAGCACCAGAACCCCCAGCATGGTCACTGATGTTCCTAGGGGACACCAGGGGAGAAGCTGGGACAACTTGGACAAAATATGGCATCAGCCCCTGCCAAGTAAGGCCAGTGGGGAGTTTTTCTTGAAATGCCTAGAGAATGTTGCATCATGCCAATAAAAAAACTTCATTCCAGAACTATTCATCATATGCAGGTCTTCTTAATGGATTTGAGTATATTTCTCCTGTGTAATAAAATACAGAAAGCACACACTTTCAATTATCTTTGTAATTAATGAAATGGAGCCACCATATTATTTTTCTATAGCACCAAAACGGAAGAATGAACCTGCATTCTCTGTGGTATTTATAAACTTTCAATTGTATTAATGATTAGCCCGCAAAAATAGGACTAAATTTGGACTGATCTGTCAGCTTGTTGGTTTGGGTTCTGAGGGTTGGTGAGACAAAGGAAAATTGGTATTTTATAAAACCATGTGTGATATTGCTCTTGTTCTGTATTTGAAGATTATTATACTATGTCATGTTACACACTAGTAAGAGAAAAAATTGTGTATTTGTCACACAATTTACGTAAGTTACAAAGGCATGGCTAAATCACTAATGGTTTTTCATCAAGACTAAATTATAGCCAAAATGTGGAGACCTACAAAGGACAAAACTGTTCATATGTGGGTTAGATTACCAGTATTCCCAAGCTGCTGTAAATCCACATGCCAGCACTGGCAGCTGGCTTGTACCTCTGAACCCACCACTGCACAGAAAACCTGCCCTGGCAGCTGGGCTGCACCGAGGGGCTGTGAACTGGGGTCTCTTGTGTGGCCTGACCCAAAGAGCAAACCACTGAAAGACCACTGCAGTGTCACCTTGGGGTGTGGTCGGTGTCACGTCGTGCGCTGCCGATGCAGCACAGAGTCACTCGTGAGCTTGAGAGGCTGACCATCCTGGAGGAGGGCCAGGCAGGAACTGGCTCTTGTTTTGCCTGTTTCCTTGGGTAGGTTGGAGTTCCTCATGCTTGACCTCTCACATTAAGTTTCTCTCTCCTCGATAAAACCCAGGGATAATTCAGATTAATGACATTGGTCTGTTTGTCCATTTTTGGCAGGAAGCAATTATAGCTAGTGAATAATACGTGGTGTCCTATGTGTGCTTTTACTCTGTGTTTATGGTTACCAAAGGAGATTTCCTCTCCACACACTTCCTTTCACTAAAGGAAGAACAGCCTGACGTGCAGTTAGTCCTTGCTGGTTTAGTCATTTAACTACTGCCACATAGCATTTATTTATTTTATCTGGATTTATTCCTTCTCCCCTCTGTTCTGATAGCTGAATACCTCCAGTTGTGTGGTTATGTTTCATTAACTGGCATTCAAGCTGTAAGTGTTCATGGCTTTAATGGAGAATCCAGTACTGAAAACAAAAGGAGCCTGTGATCTCCTTAGGAGTCAGGGGCTGGGAGAATTTCAAGATACCAGAGAGCTTCATGCAGGAATTTGTAGGAACTGTTGTCTAGCCCAAGGGTTGGAAGTAGGTCTGTATGACCATGAAGTAAAAATCAGGGGTGGGATTCCAGAAAACACTAAATCCTACTCAAAGGAAGGGGTATTTATACCTTTAAGGCTCTATCTGCCATGAAATCCATGCAGCTTTGGCAGCGTGGCGTTGACCCTGGAGTAGTGTGCCTTGAGCTGACACTGAGCACCCACAGCTGCAAAGCTGCTAAGCACCCATCAGTGGCTTTTCCACAAGAGGTTGTGATGGTGCGTGGTATGTTGTCATGCACCTTTGGGAATCCTACAGTCTCTTGTAAAGTCCATGGAAACTTTGCAACCCGGAATTCCCAAACGTTCCTAGGACTGCCGAATCTTCCATACTCATACTCTCCTACATGCAGTCGGATGAGCACTGTATTAGATTTTATTATACACACTATTGACACAGTAATCCATAACAGTCTTAGGAACTGGTGGTGCTGAATTAAACCTAGGCCTATGCTACCGTCTGCGCCTTCCCAAGCCCTTCCAGGGAGCATGTTCTCCACTGGGATGTGAGACACCTTCTGCAGCTGAACCTGCTCTGTGGGGGCAGGAGCTGCAAGGGCAGGTGGGTGCCCGAGCACACCTCTGTGCCTGTGTAAATGAGCACCCCTGCGTGCACCCCCAGTCACACAGGAGGCACACGAGCGTGTGTCAAACACGGCAGCTGGTCTGGCAGTGCAAACAGCCCAGCCAGGATCCCAGCGATTGCACCACTGGCTGAAATTTAAATGACAGCCTCCAAACGCTTCGGTCTCAACCGGAGTTTTGTTTCCCTGCCTATGCATAGGTCAGCTAACCCGTGATAAAAGCAGTAGTCTGTTAATTCATCCACCCCACCCTGCCTTGCCTGAGTGCTATAAACAGTGCTGGAAACAGCAGTAGGAGTTTAAATTACTCTGGTTGAAAATCCACTTCTGCAAATTACTGGGAGTCTTTTAAACAGATAAATAATGTTTTCCTGAGTGCAAATCTGTACTCCAGAGACAGAAGAGAGTGTAGAAATATGTAGGTCTGATTTTGTTTTCAGTGTCATCCTTAGCAAAATTTCTGTGGCAAAATTCTAAAGCAGCTTGATGCCAACAGTTTGCATCAAGTGTGCTGTATTTGAAGCAATTGAGCTAATGTTTGAGATTCTGACAATCAGAAAAATAGGTTGGCATAATTATATTAAGATATCTGAGAGTGTCACGTACTTTGCAAGACTGAATTTTAAACTGTTGATTTAAATTAATGAAGATTCAAGAGTTTATAATTTGTTTATTTATTGAAATCAAATGCAGTCCATGTTTCTAACTAATTGAAAAGTATACTTGTGATAGAGAAAGTATTTAATTTGGGCAGGCAAGCTACCAGACTTCCAAATGAAGATGATGAATTGCAAATTCTCAATCTTAATCCCTGTAGGCTGACAGTTACCCCTCTAAGAGCAGAGTTTGAGTGATATACTATAGCTGGTACTAGCACATAGCTGCAGAGTAGGAAATCCTACTGATATTTTGCAAAGCTTTTGTTTTGCCTCAATCATTTATTTTTCAAAATGATACATTCCTTATTTAGAATAAAGAACTTATTTTTGTCATTGTGAGTAGACTAGACCTTTAAAAAGCTGTTAATTTGCCATATGTAAAAATGCCTGGGATCAGCTCTGAATTTTTCACTTGCATGTAGCATTTTCAGAAGCACAAATGCACGTGTGATTTTGCAATCTCTTCCCCCCTCCAAGAGTAAGTAATGCATCTCTGTTATACATCCCAACATTCAGCATAAAAGATCAAGTGTAAAAAGGGTTTTTTCACTCTCTGATGTATAAAGCATATGTCCAACAACAGCAGCAAAATCAGTGCCAGAAGAAGCAGTCCATAGGGAAGCAGTAATTTGTGTATCTGCACATTATTCTGTGTCTATGCACATATTAACCCTGGTATACATTAAATTGTGTTACCATGGCAGCCCTCACATGGAAAGTTATATACTAGTAGGGTACCTCTAACAGCCACCAACAGGGAATATGCATGTTCTGGCAAATGAAGAAGGGTGTAGTTTCTTTCTGTGAGGAAACAATAAACAATAATTAAGGATGAGAAAACCAGGTTGCAGAAACTATGAAAAAACACAGCATTTGCCCAAAATGTAAAAAGAAAAATACAAAAAGCCCTCAGAACTCCCCCTCTCCCTTTTCCCATGCATCAGCACTATCATGACTCCCAAAGGCTGGAATACTGTAGGCTTTGCTCAGACAAAGCTCCCATTAAAATCCTGTCTTATGGTTTTCATTCTGTATACTTTTCATTGATGGCATTACTTTGTGTCCAATTTTGAGATTGAACTTCCTTCTTTATGATGAAGCTGGTTTGTCAAGGGTGAGCTGCTACAGTTCATCAACACCGCGTGTTATCATATGCTGTGTTATATTTTTGGTTGTATATACAACTTTGCCAAACTTCAGCTTTATGGCTGACATTTTGAAGCAGATGCTATTTGCCTGAGTCGTTTCCTTTTTTTAAATGCTTAAACAAAAAAAAGAAAAAAAGGCTCAACCACTTAGAGAAGTCAGATTAGAGGGAAAATATTTTTTAACCCTATTTGAAATTTTTTTACCATTCTCCTGGAACATTTCACACCTCCTGGTTTGAGTTGGAGTCTCAACATTAGTGATACACAATGATGATAGCATCACTCAGAGAGAAAGTACAATAGAAATGAGAGCCCATGGCAGTGTGTCACGATGCAAAACTCAACACCGAGTAAAGGGTCAGCAGTTTGCATGAGTCATCAGTGGTTTAGAAAAAAGAAAAGAAAAAAGACATGACAAGATAGACACTCCCAGGAGCTACAGGCTTCTCGTATTGGCTGAAGTTTAATGGAAAAGCGGTGCTCCTGTCAGCTGGTGTACTACATAATAATGTTAACACTACTACGAACAGACTGTTGTTTATTGCTTCAATTTCTTATGTACTGGCAAGAGAATTAACAAGATTGATGCATTAGGATCTTAGATCTCAGTCAAATTAGGTGACTAAGAGGGTGTTGAAAAAAATACTTGTTCTTTGAAGGAGCACAACTCCATCAGAAACTTGTTACATCCTAGCATCAGGCCATTTGATGAGCTGCTGATTTAACAGCACACTTAGCAGGCAGTAGTTACATTGAAAGGGGCAACTACTTAATCAGTGCTTTAAAGATATTATGTTCAGAGTGATTTAAAGGGATATTGTGCTTTAGTAAGTGTGCTGTGAGTATGAATATTTTCTGCATGAAGTGAATGAAAAAATGAGGTTGCAAGTGTCATTTATATTTTCAGCTTCTTTATTTGGACATACGTTGAAAAAGGAAAAAGACAGTAAATACAAAACAAATACTAGCATTTTGAAAATATACTTACTGGAAGGAAATAGCCATCAGTGGAGGAGCACAGGGGAAGAAAATAGCAGCTATTACATTCCATGGATTTCTACAGTAGAGAAAGAGAGAAAATAAGGACATATTGTTAAATAGAGGAGAAATATTAGGAGTAAAGTGAACAAAATGCTTGGTTTCCACTGTAGGGGGCCTCTGGCCTTAAGCTGAGACAGGGGAGATTCAGATTAGATATTAGAAAAAAAAATTCACTGTTTGGGTGGTCAGGCATTGGAATAGGGGCCCAGGTAGATGGTGGAGTTACTATTTTTGGAGGTGTTTGAGAGGTGTCTGGTCTGGCTGATATGCTTTAGGGGTTACAGTGGTCATGCTGGATGGATAGTTGGACTGGATGATCTTGAAGGTCTCTTCCAACTTTGATGATCGTATGACTTGGGAGATTTCCCTCATCACCATGAATGTATCCAGGAACATGCTGCCTACCTCTCAATTCCTGCCTTGTGCAACAAGTGGCTCGAGGAATAAACCCTGTTTACCTTCCCAAACAAGGGCAAGCTAGCTTGGTGCAGAGGGAGCTGTCAGCACTTTGAGATCTGGTACTGATACTGCATTTTGTGTCTGATAAATATCTGTGGGGAATCAGCATGGGAACTGCTTCCTGAAGCCTCACGGACAACATTTAAAATAACAAACAGGGGAAAAAGTGAGGCAGCAGTATCAGTGTATTTGGAATAGCTGATACTGCAGGATGGCTGAGGTAAAGGGTGTTTCATGCCGAGTGACAGATCCAAGTCTGACATGACCACAGCTTTTACACAGACTAGTTTTGGGCTGGTGACTGTACCCTGCAGCTCACCTGCATCAGTTTACCAGGGTGTGTAGACTGGAGCCCTGTCATGCCCCAGGGCTCACATGTCCAAGGCTCTGATTTAAGTTCCCACAACATGCTACAATTATCCACCTTCATGCTGCAATTATCCACCTTCGTGCTGCAATTATTCACCTTTGTGCTGCCTGGTTCCTCCCAGTAATATCTGGTCACTGCTGGGGCCCTGCGGTGCAGGGAGCAGAGCTGGGACCCAGCACCAGGGTCCCACAGGTAGCTGTGTTACTGTGGCATGATGGAGTGGAGCTTTTCCTCAGGACTAAATTCACCAAATTTTGAAAACAGCTGTATCTTTAATGCCCATCACAGAAAGCACAAATATAAAGAAGGAAAAATAAAAACAGGCTTTGGTTTGGGCAGGGGAGTTATTCATTTTGTTGGGGAGAAAATGAGGCAAGGCAGAGTCATTAGCAGAGCTCCTTATGAAAGCAGGAGTTGCTTGGGAAATTGCAGTGCCATTGACTAGAATACATGGAGCACAAAAGGGAGATATAATAAGAGGAAAGCAGTTATGCACCTAAGCCCTGAAATGCAGCATTACATCCATCCTGAGAGGTAATCATTCCTGTCATTACTAAGCTGTAAGATCACTCAGTCCTAGCATGGTAGAAATCCAGGAGCTCAACACATCAGTCAGGTAGCTTTTCATAACTCTCTGCTTCTGTGGCTCAGCTGGAGTTCAAAAAAAGCCTCAGATAGTGGCAATCACTCTTATGGCAGCTAGCAAAGCTTGTAAGTAATAACTCATAAACCTTCTTAATTGAAATAAATTAAATTTTATCTTCATTACTGCTTTGCAGAGTTATCTGAAAGTGCATTGTTTCTTATTCAGGAAATGATGCATTGGTGCTTGCACGTGTGGCTCTGGAACAGAAATTTTGGGAACCAATTATATATGTTATGACACAGAGTTCTATCTTTCAGGTCACCACTGGTGTCCCCCTGAATTGCCACACTTGTGGTTTGTAGATTGTGTGTGTGTGATCTGCATTACACAGCTGAACCACTTGTGTGACAGAGGCAGCAGGTGAGACACTGCCAGAGTGAGGGTGACAGCAGTGAGAAGTGGTGGCTGCCTAAGCAGGGTACGAGGATGTGTCTGCACCAGAGATGGGCAGCAGAACAGAAATCCTCAGGGTGAGTGTTTGACCACCATACTGTCTAAGCACAGCCACTAATGACTTCACCAGTCTTACTCTTTGAAATTATGACTTGTTCACTGCCATAGAAACCATTCAAATTATTCCTAGTACTGCCTTACAGGACCAGGACATGATATACTGGCTTGGAGAAAAGGTCCTGCACTCTATCTGTGAAGAAGCCAGCAAAACAAGAAAGTAAATGTTTGAGTTATTTACCACAAAGTTTGACAAAATGCAGAACCTTCTGACATCCTTAGAGGATAAAAAAATCTGGCAATCCCTGCCAAAAAGACAGTCTTGGAGAACAAGATGGAAAATCATATGTTTTGCTGAAAGATTCAAAGTAAAACTGTGACAGAAAAAATACTGCATAGTGGTGCAAATAATTGAGGATTTCACCCAAAAGATGCATAGGTTCTTAAAAATATCTTGAACTACTGAGATGACCTTAAGATTACTGGCACCACAGAGCCATAGACTTGCCCCCATTCATTTCTGTGTCCAGTCTTTGCTCTCATATTGTCCAAGAGAACATCCCAGAGAACAGATATACTTGAAGAATTCAGATGCTGAGGATCCAGCCATGCTGTGGATATACAGCCGTATCTCTTCATTGTTACTATTTATTACCAAAAATATAAAAACTTCTTTCCTCTCTACATGAAAACCTAATTTCTGTGTTTCCACTAAAGCTTTTTTCCCTAATAAGGATTATTCTTCCTTACCCAGAGAGGATGAGTGAATCATCCGCTGACCTTCTGTGGCATAACCTAAACTGACGGAGTTTCTGGAGCATCCAACAGCAGGATGGGTTCTGCAGTCCTGAAATCTTTGCAAAAATGTTTCTGGATCATTTCCAGCTTGTCAACAAGCTCCTAAAACGTGTGGATGAATACTTAGAACTTTACACTGTGTCAGAGGGCAATTTACTGATTTCCCATTTTATGTCATGTTCTCAGAGGAAGCATTATCCTTATCAGCTGTACATGTGGTGCAGCTCAGTTTCCCAGTCACCAGAACATACAAGTCAGGCAGGCATCTGCTCCAAACACCTGCACCCCAAAACATCTGCCCTCAGCAACCAGATGTGCCTGTCCATCTGGTCATAGACACAGAGTGCATCTTCTTTTTGAGTGAGACTCCTGTCCATCTTAGGCCATATACTAGGGAGAGAGAGATCATTTACGTTTTCCTTTCAGATTTGTTGATTGAGAACACTAAAATGACTTCTTACCTGGAGAAGGAAATGGTACTGAATCTCATCCCTATAAATGTTTTCCATCTTGGATGCTTGTCATCACTGTACATAGCTTGAGAGGGCCTAACCCTCTGTGGAAGCTGGGAATCTGAACTGAAGTCTTAATAATGCTTTTTAAAGGCAAAGATGGGCACCTCAGAAGGGTGCACTGAGCAGAAGTTACTTACACCAGCCCTCAACTGAGATTGTCAAGAATGTGTCTGAGCTCCCAAAAGTGATGGGAGGCACTCCATGCTTCAAGCAAGTCCTATATAATTTTATTCTATCCTTTCCAAAGATAATCTAATATAAAATGCCTGAAAAATGTTGGGAGTGCAGACTAAAAGTCCTCTCTGTGTTTGGGGTATCTGAGTCACATGTTTCAGTTCTCCTCCTTTGGAACAGGGAATTGGAAATGTTTTGCTGCACAGAATTGCAAGTTCAGTTTTAGGAGTGGGAAGTCACAGAGCCCAGAAGAGGCACTGGTACTCTTGCAAGATGAGAGAGAGGGCTTTAAACTCCATTTCCTGAAAGGCTGTTTAGCCTGGACCTCCTGCGTGCCGTGACAGAGGCTGAGCAGGACCGGTGCAGGCAAGACAGACAGCACCACCCAGCTGCCCTCTCTGCTGGGCTTTTGTGTGCAACTCAGCTTGGGCTGGGTGTCTGGCTCCAGCTCCTGCAGTGATTTGGACTGTGGTCTGACAAATCGGAGAGCCCTTGAGCAGATGAGGCACGACTTACTGCGCCGTTTTGGGAGAGCAACACTCCTTGACAGGCAAGTTAAATGCCTGCGGACTTTAGAAATGCAAATTTAGGTGCTGGGGACTCCAGCTAGGCTTTATGTAGGGCATTTTAGGAATTATGCTCTTCTACATAAATGCCTAAATTCCACCCATGTTCTACTACGGGCTTATTAGTCCCTCTGTGGATTTAGGCCTGGGAAAATAAAAGGCAGGATGCAAGAATCACTATACTGTACTTAATAATGAATCTCTGAGCAGAGAACACACAGGCTTTGGTTTGAGGTCCAGCCAGAATTGGAGTAAAATAAGAAGAGAAAACATATGTCTTTGGGGATTGCAAATCAGCAAATTGGTGCTGAATAGAAAGAGAGCAATAGAAGAAGCAGCTGAAAGAGAGGAGAAACCAGGGACTTAAAGAAAATTGTCCATTCTCTCAAAATCATTACCAACATTTTCTACAAGTGGGGCTATTAAAATACACACACTCAAAGATGTTCCTTTTTGTTTGGTTTGGTAGTGATCTTGAAACTGCAATTTTTATGCATGATGAATGCCTAGTTAGAAACTGCCTTGTGACACTGAAATACTTCACACCTGGATTTCATATATATTTCTTTATACAGCTGCTTTCCACCAGAATAGCTAATGAGGTGAAAAACTTGGAACCTCCTCTCCAGTTAGTTTTATATTGTGCAAGGAAGGGAGTTTCCCAATTCAATGGAAAGAGGGGCCACGGTCATGGCAAGGTCACAAGCAATGTTCACTCACTGTTTGGAATGAAGCAGTTACAATCCAACCATAAATGCCCAGCTAAAGTTTTCCGTCTGGAAATGGTCATCTACAGTGCATTTTTGCCCAGTCTACACTGTTCTTGAATGTTGTTGCCTGCAACTATGGCAGTAGCCTGCTTGCGCTGAACTGGGGCTGGGAACATCCAAATCAAGGGTGACCTTCCTGCCAGTCACCATCTCCCTCAGTCTTTTAAATCTAGTGAAATAATAATAGTAATATTAATAATAATAATTATAATAATAATAGTAATAATGTAATCACCAAACTAAGAGCTTTGTTCTCACTTTGTGGAAGTTCAGGCTGATGTTCCAGTTCATGCTGAACAACGCTTTAAGCTACAAATGAACTTGAAAGAAGGTAATTGAACAGAAAGAGATTACTCAGAAGCCCTGTGGGACAGCCACCATCTCTGTGCTGTGTTTGCATAACACTTAGAGGCACTAAGGTCCAAGGCTCCTCTGGGGGATCACCATCTGTGCTGAGATAAACTAACTAATCTCTGAGGCTTAATGCCATCAGCACTGTAGAGTCTGCTTTCTCTCTTGATTTCTCCTCCACCATTTATTCAAAGATCTTCAGCAAAAGCAGGGAGAGTAGCAAACACAAGGTTATACAGGAGAATTCTCTATGTTTTTTGGGGGTATTGATGCAAAGGAGGGGATCTTCTTAAGCTCTATGCTTTCAATCCTCATAAGTTTTTTGCCATTGGCAGATACCTAAGAGAACCAAAGATAGCTGGGCAGCTCTTTCCCTTCATGACTCTGAAATTTAAGAGATCAGAAAAAAATATTAGAGAAATTGTTTCATTGCTAAATTCTAAGAAACAAGCAGAAATGTCAAAGATGTTTCAGGAAATAAAATGCTAGATGTCTTGGTCACTGGAGAATAATTTAAAATCTATTTTCTTTTATGATGTCTTACTCTTATGTGGTTTTCAGTGATAGATTGAATGTTTTTTATATGGGAAAGACTGCATTTTTTTTTCCAACAACAATGCCACATTTTATTCCTTTTAAGTAATAAAGAGGAGTATGAATATTAGAGACATTGAATCCTTTCAGTGTTTGGTGTATTCCTACTGTTTGCTTTAAAACCCTTCTGACTCTTATGGTCAGAGATCCATAGATGCCATAATGCCAGGATACAGTGAAATTCAAATTCGTAGGAGTTCCATAGCTGTCCTAGTAAATTCGAGTTATGGCAGTATGCCCATCTTCTAGGGAGGAATGGAACTGAATTGCTTAGGGTGCTGAACGAACATGGGAAAGGTGATTCCTCATCTCTTCACTATGGGACTACCTAAAGAGGAAACAGAAATACTTCCTTGTGATTAAAATGACCAACAGACCAACAAAGTTTAAATCTCAGACATTGTGTTTCACAGATGATCCTCAAAATAAAATATTGTAAACAAGTTGATATATACACATATTTTCAAGTTAATTCAATTGAATAATTGGAGAAAATCAGTCTGTTTACATATGCTCTATGAACAGAAAGTGAAGCTGTATTAAATCATGTAAATTATTCTCTGTGAGCTGTTTACTCTTTTCAAGTAATGATGTTATTTGTCACCCCAAGCCCCTGTATGTGGATGTAAACCAAAGCACATGTTAGAAAAAGGAAATAACTATACACAACATGAGTTTTTCCTCTCTGGAGATGTCTAGTGCTGCACATTTACTTTGTGGCCTTAATTAAGCAGTGATTGATGCTTATTTGGGGAGCTAAAGATAATTACTACATTTTCCAATGTAAACTGGCTATTCCTTTGACCCCAGCATTTTAGCCAAAGAACATTGTGGGGAGTACAATTCTTTTTTAATGCAAAAGAAAAAGTGCTCTTTTCTGTTTTTGTCTTGGGTAAATTTTGCTCCTGAGGACAAGACTCCTTCCCCCTGCAGGTGGTTTCCTGGCTCCTGTGGGACACAACAGAAGGAAAAAGGTGCTTCAGCATGATATCTTCTTAAAATGAAGGAAGATCTGCATAGAGACTGATCCCCTTTCAAGAGGGGAGGCAAGGAACATCCCAGTTGTTGTCTGGTGCTTCTGCCATGTGTTTGGTTGGCTATCAGGGCAGACTGCACACGGGAAGTCCTTACAAATGGCTTTCAAACTTTTTAAAGGTTGAGCACTACCAATTCTCTCAAAGAAACCTCATTAAGCCTCTTTTCCATTTCCGTTGTTGGATTTATTTTTTTCATAAATGCACAGGAGGGTTAATGTCTCAATTTTATGGCAAGAAGGGATAAGAAAAAGATTAGAAGCATGCTTTCTGCCGCCATCTCTGCCCATCTGTTTGCCTGCTGTCGGCAAGAAAATAAACTCTCGAATACCATCTTCTTTTTCCTCATTCTTCTCCTTTGTTGTTTTCTATATTGACATGATGTGAGACTCTACAATGGCTATCTCCAAAACTGTTGAGCTCCCTGCCTTATCTTGATTTACATTACATGCAGCTAGATGGGCTTTATTTTAAAACAGCTGTCTGGAGAGACTTAGCCACCTCCAGCTGGCTTCATGCTTCAAATAAAATATGGCAGATACCTGGGCCAATGATCTGATGACACATTTTATCATTCCAATGGGCATTTCCCATCCTGAAAACAAACAACTTCACAAGTGCCATCATGCCACTGAGAGTGATGAAAAAATTAATTTGATTCTGATCAAAACAGTGATTTTGGTTTTTGTATGACAAGCTGTAAGCAGATTAATTGACTTCTGGGTATCTTAGAGAGTCATGAGAAATCTTCGTGTTTGATATTTTACTCTAGTGTGTGGTTTGCATTCTCCCCTCCACAGCACACCTGCTTGCATTCCTGAAGTGCTGTGCTGACAGTCTAAGAAAACACCTCTTTTCAAAAGCACCTTGGGAGATTTCAAATGCTGTGATAAAACAACTGTGGGATAGAAATTAGAAATCATACCCTAAGTAGACAACTAGGGGTGCTTGAAAAACCTTGGAGGTCTGTGTGTAAGAATGTGGTATCATTAGAAACTATTTGGATACCATCCTGATAATTTTTTTTTAAAGTTTTGCATTCCTCATTGTATTCTGAAACAAACAAACGGGAGCAAGAGCAGCAGGTCTCATCCACAGTTAGGGAAATGCCAGTTGCAGCCCCATCTCACATAAGTAGGGGATGGTAATTGCATTTTACAAGCAATTAGAGGAACTTCTGGAGTTTCCACGTGCACTCTGTGATTTGGCAGCATGGCAGAATCGGAGAGATTTTAATGTTAGTGCTGAAAGATTGTAAAATCATGCCTTGTGATGTAGAAAATAGAAGTTCCTTTGAAAACTGCATTAATGAGCTCATTTTACTAAACTTCATTAAACCAGCCATATAATCTGTGCAAACTTACTCTGCTTCTCAATTACATGAAAATGGAGTGTGCTCTGATGAGTTAGGAGCCAGTGGCCATTACTGATTGTGCCATGCCAGGTAGGCTAAGCTATTGCAGATGTCTTCTTTTATGATTATTTTTTAAGCTGTTGGTGAAGAATTTGGCTGAGAAAGGTGGCACGTGGCTGTGGGTGAGTAAAAGACCTGTGGGACATGGGGCTGTTGCCTGTGTGGGCTGTGAGGCTGAGGCAGGCACAGCAGCACCGTGTTTGGGCTGGTGCTCGAGCTGGTTCACAGGGCATGGCCTTTAGAGGTAAAGGTGCAAGTGGGCCATGCACAGGGATATTTCCAGTTCTCATCAGAAATGGACTTAAACCCATAAAGGGATTAGGAAGGTCCTCAGAGAGGGTGGGCATGAGTCAATATATCACCTAGTAAAAAAAAAAAAAAATGCAGGCAAAACTTCTGTTTAGCTGAACACACTGCTGTTTATCTCCCTCCTACCCTATAACCTCTGCTATTGTCTCCTGGTGTTTGGGGCAAAGGATGGAGTGCTGTCTGCACTGTGCATCTCTGCTTCATGTCTGCATTCTCACTCTGAGGTCCCACAGATGCTATTCTCTGCTTTATGGGGGACTGTATGGGGTAGCTGATTTGCAGGAAGGGTTTTATTTCATTTCACACCCTTGAGAGATGCCAATCTATCAAATCCAAAATGTTTTCGAAAGAAATCCAGTTTTATGGAATTTCAGAACTCAAAACATTTCTGACAAAATTTATCCCTACTACTGACAACTTTCTATTGTGAAATTTGGGGGATTGACTTAAACTGAAGTACAATAGAATAACAGAAAAAGACTGAAACCAAAATACTGAATTGACCTGAACCTTTATGGTTTTCTGACTTAAGTTAGCCAAAAAATCTGGCAATTACAATTTTCATCCCATTCAAGGGATTTATGTGAAGCCTGTGACATAGGAAATATTGGAAAGAAAGCACTAAAAAAATCAGGTGCCTTGTGATGTGTTCCAGCCCTATTCTTATTGATTAGCCAGACTAAATATGTGTCTTGCACTTTTGGGTGGACCATTGTTCAATTATCTGTTTATTCAAACTCTGTTCTAGACCTATTTATATATTAATCACTAATCAGCTAATCCAAATATCAGGAGCAGATGTGGCTCATTTGCCTGCTTTCACTTTTATCATATCGAAATGTCCTTCGAGTGTCCTGGTGCTTTTCTTTTCATTATGCACCAGTTGTGCCTTATTCTGTCTTGTGGGACACAATGTACTGCAACAATTAACACCAGAACATCAAAGCTGACTCAGCTTTTATTGGTGAGGGGATCATAAAGTAAGTGGAAAAACAGCACTTCTGGGATACCAAAGATCTCCTCCGACCACAGTCAGTGAAATCAAGGGACATAAAAGAGAGCTGGTGACTTGTCCCTTTTCTCAATGTCTTTTAATATGACTTAAATAAAAATTGTAAATCTGATACAAGTACTACAAAATATATAAAATTTAAATTTACTCAATGGGCATAAAGTAGTTGAAGTATCTAAACCAAGTTGCTGGTTTAAAGATTCTCACTTCAGACACTCAGAATGGAGGCAGCTTTCAGAGAGAGTTAACCATCTGTCCATCAAAAACTTTGATGTCACTACAGTGCTGAAATGATCTGTGTCCTGACCATGGTTAGAGGCGTTGCAGAGTGGCTGATGACCGACAGGCCTGGTGGCCACCCCTGCACCAAACCATGGGCAGATTTACCAGAACACCTCTAGCCAAAACAAATTACATATTTGGGTACAGTCAACGTAGTAATGCAGCCTCCCTGTGGAGGATTATAGCTCCTACGCTGCATATGGTCTGATTATATCGTAAAAACATGCCGTACATGAAGTTTGGTCTGATGCAAACGTTGGGAAGAGTGCTTGTGCTGAGGTTATGTAAATGAACTGGCTATGCCTGTTCTGCCTGCATGAAGGGTGAGTGGTTTGAGGCGCTATTTCCAGAGGAAAGGTCATGTCTTGCTGAGAGTTTGCACACAAGATGCATTTAAGGACTATCTGCAAAGCTCTGTGTGTTGCTCTATGAGCCCAGGAGATGCACAGCATCACAGTCACATGTTGTGGCATTATTCATAGCATTAATGATAGAACAGTGACAGCAAAACTGTCTTTGGAAACACCCCAATGCCACTAGGACAAGGGGAAACACACAATATTTGGATTGGGACATTTTCAAGTAATTTTAAAACCAGGTTCCTACACCCGGCTCTATGCACACAAGAGATTTAGGAAGACTGGGGAAAAGGGATGGAACAGAAAGACTGAGAGTGGGCTCTCAGGGTAGGGTGGCAGAAATGAGGCAACAGCAGCTCTTTCTTAAATCATTCCAAGATTGCTCTGGGCTTGGCACAGACTGGTGTATGAAATGGGGAACCTGTAACTGGTTTGTGCTATTCCTCCAGGCCTCCAGGCTGAGCAGATCTTGTTCAGAAAAGCTTCTCGTTGAAGGCAGTAATTATCTGGTAATTAAAGGACGCTGTTGCATATGGTAGATTTCCAAAGTTGGATCATCCTGGATTAATGTAAGCTTGTATATGAAGAAGGTGAGCAAAATCTTGCAATAAAACTTCCATGCACTTTTTTCTATGTGCCTTCTATAATATAAAGCCAATGTTAAATGAAACTGTAAAGTGAAACTATCAGCTATTTGGCAGTGGTTCAGGCAAGAAATACTTTTCAAGACTAAATTATATTATAAACCTGAAGCATCTTTTCTGAGTGTCTGTGTTCAAGGAAAAACAATAGCTGTAAAGCTAATAGCAATTGCATAAGAGGCAAAAGAGCACGTTCAGTGTGAATAAACTTCAGAAGCTGATATGTTAGATACAGTGGTTGAGGAGTGTCAATAAGATATTAAGATCCATCAGGAAACTGCTTCTCCATCTGCAATTTTTCCAGAGCCCTCCTGGAATTAATTTTTTTCTTTTGTGGCAGCAATAGCAGAAGCACTTGCATAGGTTAGTCTACAGACCAAGACATGTTAAGATCCAGGCTAGCAATTATTTTTGAACACAAAATGTAAATTTTCTCAAGGCAATGAGTTGTTCAAAGACTGGCCTTAACCTGCCTTTAGCACATTTTTGGGTGGTTTCTAATTTTTACTTACTATAGAAAGCAAGTACAATTTACATTAAGAATCCATATTACATTTCCTTTTCTGTCCTTCCTGGTAAATAGTGCATCCAACTGAACCTTTCAAATTTTTTTCTTTCTTTTTACCTTTTTTAAATTTTTTTATTTTACTATTTTTAACTTTTTCCACTCTGAAATATTGACACGATTTCCAACACCATTGGATCATTATTTTTAAAAAATCTGTGTGCAGATATAAAGTACTGTTCTGAAGGTTCTGAAGGTCTAATACAAAGTACTGAAGGTCTGAATCAGTGGAAAACTCTGTTCTAGTCCAAGGACTGAGATGAAATGTTTTCCCTGAGGCCCGAAGCCTCTCAGTGGTGGGTCAGTTCTAGAGATGAGTCACTGGGGTTGAGCAAGGGCTGACCAAAGTACAGACAAATCATGCTGCTGATGCAAAAGTGTGTAGGGAGTGATGACAATTTGGGTTAAGAAATGAAGAATTAACTGTTCTCTAATCCAATTTTATTCCCAAAGAGCACCACTAAATATAAACCAAAAACTTTCTCAAGAGGCTTATTCTGTTCTTCCTATCCAAAATAAAGTAGTAGTTGCTACTGAATAAAACCTCTCTTTCTCCTACATTCTCCAGTTTTAGTTTCCCAATCAATACACCCCTTGTTCAGAAAATGTATAATTTCTTCAGATGTTGGGCAGAGTTGTTTTGTTCCTTATCATCTGTGGAGCACAATCCTACTTGAAAGAGGTAAAAAGGTCCTCTGCAAGACATGGGGTTCATTCCTGCAGTTTCCCCTCTTTATGAAGGCCTGGGTTTTCTGTGGGCTGATGTGATGGAACGTGGAATATGGGCAGGTTTTCAGAGTATTCAGGAAAGTCAGTGCCCATGGCCCCCAGCCTTAAAGGCACCTGTTGAAAACCCACGTTGACTGCACCATGTGGGGAAATGGGGAGAGGGCAGAAGGCCTGAACTCTGTTCCCTACGGATCGCAAAACTCCATCAAAAGGCTGAAATCAAATTAAAAGCACTTTCCTTCTATATTCAAATTGCTGTCCACTTGGACTGCAATGGCAATGGATTGGTTCCCACCGAAAGCCTTCCTTTTACTCAAAGGTCCTGTTAAAGGTCAGAATGCTTATCTTATGGATCAGAACACTTGAAGGCAGAAACGCCTCAAAGAGTCCTTACACAGCACTGTTAGGAGCAGAGGTCAGAGGACTCCAGAATAGCTTCCCTGACCATCCAGAGGAGTGGAGAGAAGAGGGTGGGATGTGGATTTTAAAGAGGAGGGACATTTGAGTCATGCNTAGCCCTGCAATAAATAACAGCTCAGTAAGCCTTGAGCTCCCTGTCAGTGAATCTCTTTTAGTGCCATCTGATTAATTTCCAAGGCTCCAGTTTCTCATTGTGGCTTATTATTACATTTTACTGTTCTGAAAGATGATGTAGGTAATTGTACTGGTCCCTTTACCTAACTATAGATTCTTTTTAATTTCTTAATAATAATGAAATTTTCATAGATGCCTTATAATGTTTTTCTTCAGAAATAAACATTTAAGTAGAAGTTCACACAAAGTAATCCTGGGCTGCCCTGTGGCAACAATTATAATTAAAATATAACTGTTTGATTATATAATTGAAATTTCTTCCATTTGATTAGCTTGGATCCTTTCCACAGCCATACCCCTGTTTTTGAAGAACTCAGCCTTTGTACACTGTGCTGCAGGAAATTTACTGCAGTCAGGGGCTGAAAAATACCTGCCTGTTTCAAACCACAGGTAAAGAAAACTCTTGGATGTAACAAGAATTGAATAAAATCTGGTTTGTGTGTAATTAGATGGCTGCACTGCTATGCTAGAAATTCAGGACCAGTGCTTAAAAAACCCAAAAAGGTGAAAGGAAAGCAGAGCTTGGGTCTCTCTTCTCCACTGATGACCAGTCCAGCAACATGCTCAGGGAGTTATGCTCACCCTTGCTCGTGGGTGTTTTTTTCTCCTGTGTATATTTATCATCAATAGAGGGCTGGAGATAACTCTCTGAGTTCATCTTGTCCATTACTTTGTCCAAATGGCAGAAAATATGGGCTGCCTGGACTTCTTTCAGATCTGCCCCGAGAACACTGGCATGGCATGGCATGGCGTGGGACGTTCCCTGCAAGAGAGCCAGAGACCCCGGGGTTCTTTAGGGAATGGAGAAACACAAGTTTATTCACCTCTGGAAGACTGGGGCATTGCTGGCATGGAGAGCTTTCCCAGTGGAGCCCAAGTGGACATTACATTCTCCCTCAACAGCTGCGTGGTCAAAGTGTGTAANTTCTGCCTTCTATATTCAAATTGCTGTCCACTTGGACTGCAATGGCAATGGATTGGTTCCCACCGAAAGCCTTCCTTTTACTCAAAGGTCCTGTTAAAGGTCAGAATGCTTATCTTATGGATCAGAACACTTGAAGGCAGAAACGCCTCAAAGAGTCCTTACACAGCACTGTTAGGAGCAGAGGTCAGAGGACTCCAGAATAGCTTCCCTGACCATCCAGAGGAGTGGAGAGAAGAGGGTGGGATGTGGATTTTAAAGAGGAGGGACATTTGAGTCATGCTCAGCCCTCTGTCAGAGAAATGATGTCTTATCTGGAGATTTAAGGAGATGAATTAAACCCTCTGTGTTCCTTACTTCATTTTAAGACTACTTCCTGATAGTCTATTTTGGCTTGAAGAGTGAATCCGTACAATTAATTCTACTGCAATATTTTTTGTTGTTCTGTTTTCACTAGTGTAGCTCAAAAAATCTAGCCCTGCAATAAATAACAGCTCAGTAAGCCTTGAGCTCCCTGTCAGTGAATCTCTTTTAGTGCCATCTGATTAATTTCCAAGGCTCCAGTTTCTCATTGTGGCTTATTATTACATTTTACTGTTCTGAAAGATGATGTAGGTAATTGTACTGGTCCCTTTACCTAACTATAGATTCTTTTTAATTTCTTAATAATAATGAAATTTTCATAGATGCCTTATAATGTTTTTCTTCAGAAATAANCTTAAAAAACCCAAAAAGGTGAAAGGAAAGCAGAGCTTGGGTCTCTCTTCTCCACTGATGACCAGTCCAGCAACATGCTCAGGGAGTTATGCTCACCCTTGCTCGTGGGTGTTTTTTTCTCCTGTGTATATTTATCATCAATAGAGGGCTGGAGATAACTCTCTGAGTTCATCTTGTCCATTACTTTGTCCAAATGGCAGAAAATATGGGCTGCCTGGACTTCTTTCAGATCTGCCCCGAGAACACTGGCATGGCATGGCATGGCGTGGGACGTTCCCTGCAAGAGAGCCAGAGACCCCGGGGTTCTTTAGGGAATGGAGAAACACAAGTTTATTCACCTCTGGAAGACTGGGGCATTGCTGGCATGGAGAGCTTTCCCAGTGGAGCCCAAGTGGACATTACATTCTCCCTCAACAGCTGCGTGGTCAAAGTGTGTAAGGTTTAGATTTAGGGGCCTGAATATAACTCACCCCAAATCATCCCTCAGAGCAGCACCAAAGGGCAATTGGTGCTCTTTTACCACAGTACAAGTGAGCTCAGAAACTGTGAAAGGACACAGCATGTAGAGAGTCACTGATTATTTAATTTACAGTTTGCAATCAAATCAGGTTTATCTGGTAGTAGAAACACAGAGCAGCTCTAAATATTGCTAGAAATGCACAGAAGGAGTAAAAGAAATTTGACAATATAATTACAGCTTCTCTTTATGATTCCATCAACATTATTTAAGTGCATATGAACCTGAGCTTTTACAAAAAAGCTTTATAAAAATCCCAAATTAGATTGAAATTTGGAAGAAAAAGAGAAGAAAAGTCAAATTCTATGTTTTGAACATCTTACAGTGAATACAGACAGTCTTATCCTAGTGCACTGCATACAAAATTATGACAATTAAAGCATTGGTTAATGATTCCTTCATTGAGTGACAATCATGTAAAAAGAAAACTTGGAACTTAACAAATTAAGTAAAGAACTGTGGAACAAATTTCAATTCAGGTTGAAAGCTAATGAATTGAAATGTCAAGTCAATCATTTAAAAAAATTAGAATTCAATACTTTAAAATCATTTAATCATTTTTATAATTATTTTGTGACAAGGAAGGAGCAAAGGGTCAAAATATAAAACTGCAAGAATATTTTGGCTAATGTGAATATTGGAATGAATGGTTTAGTTGCATTTCACCCGGAGTACATTAGTAACTTTCACAATGATTATTTTTCTTGCTTTCAAGGAAATTAAATAATCAACCAGCCAAGACAGTTCTAAAATAAGCAATTGACCCGTCACAGTATAGAAGGATTGATTATTCTATAGTCTTCATTTCACTTCACTAAATACACACCAGAGCAGACCAGAGGTGTCTAAAGGTTAGCTCAGATGTTTTGAGGCCCAGTCTCAAGGCTGGGAGTACATTTAGCTCCCAGTGAACGTAAGAAAAGTGAACCAGAGCTGCTGAAGCACCAACCCTCACACACCTCCAGACAGTGGGCACTACGTGGCACAGCTGTCCCTGGTGGGGTGGGACAGGAAGAATGTGTCAGGAGCCCCCAAGTCCTTTGCTTTGGAAACACAAATATTAACAGCCTCGCTAGGAAGTACAGAAATGCCAAACGGCTGCAAGAGTCACCAGGGCGCTTATTTTGTGGTTGCTATCTTCTAAATGTGAGAGGTGATTAATGGAGGAATGAAAGGGTTGGCTAATCTTCAGTGCAGAGTATGGAAGGAAAACCACGTCAGCAGGCTGGGCAACTCTCAGGTGTTGATGGCTTCCTGGTGCTCCACTCAGTAAGAGATGAAGCTCTATTTTTAGGGAGGACATTGATACCACTGCAAAACTTCTGGAAGTTTATTTGTGCTCTGCCAGAAGCATGGGGGTAATATATTCTTGGTAGGTGCCTGTACAAGAGAGGGTCAGCCACAGAGGGATTTGCTTGGTCTGTGCTCTGCATGCAGAACATCCAGGGAATTCAGAGAGAGCTCTGTGAGGGGCAGTTGAGCTTTTTGCTTGTTAGGGCTCTCTGTGTCCTCCAATATTTAGAGAGCAAACACTAGAGAACATCAAAACTATGCTTTGGTTTTATTGTGTGGGGTTTTTTTAGGAAAAAGAAAATGAGATTGTTTCCTAAGTAATATGATTTCTGACTGCAGTGCTTAGTGCTGGTGGTGACATGGGGTTTTGTTAATAGTGGACAGCAGAGAAAATAGCATGCTTGCTTCCTGGGTACTGTATGATATAATTAAGGATACAACCACGCAGAATAATTGTCTCTAACGATGATTGGGTAAAGCCAGACTGGTAGCATCAGCACCCAAGCACAGGAAAGCAGAAATGACCACGTGAGACAGCAAATAAGATGAACAATCTGAGAAAGTCTATCAGATACCATTCCATGTGACATCCCCTACCCCAAGACTGTCTCCAGTGTCACAGATGAAAATTGAATTCTTTTGTACAAGTCCACGCTGACCAGTAGTCCCAGAACAGCTTGTATTTGTCATGCTCTGGTCAGTTTTGGTAATTCGTGTATCCTCCACAAGTGCCTGTGCTATGTGACAGCTTCCAGACTGCACCCAGGAATGGTAGGAACTACGGATGGAAAGGAACTGTCAACCTTGGCCCCACAGGACCGCTCTCCACTTCATATTTTAATGCAATATGCAGTTGGCCCATTCCAGATGATCTGATATAGATGTTACTGTCACTTTCCCTCTTGGTCAGAAGAGCTCATCAATGACAATGGGATAGATTATGTTGCTGCCAATAGCAGCAGCAATAGGAGAAATGCCTGCTGAAAATCTGCACCACGACTCCGTAGGTTCTTTTCAAGGAAAGCGACTTAATTATAGGGCTAGAAAATTACCATGCAATAATTAATATGCTCAGTATTTACACTTAGGAAAGTGATTGTAATGCATAAAATACAGTATTAAATTGGAATTAGCTACACTTATTTCAGTTATTAATATAGTGCCCTCCATACCACCTCTTATGCGACCTCTCCAACATCTGTTTGAAAAAAATGAAACCAAATCAGCCCACAGTTTCTGCATGATCTAATTGTAAATCTCCAGTAACTTCTTGGGCTCTATCCAAAACAACATGAGTTTCAATTTTTTCCAGTTTTTCCTTATGCTGGAAAGTCAACCACCCATGTTATTACTGGGAAACATGACCCTATGTTATGTTCCCTCACTGAGGTCCTTGAGTCAATAATCCCAGCAGTGCCTCAGCGTTTTTAGAAGTCCTGTTCTCTTCTTTCAACATGCCTTACTCTCGACACAGTGCCAAATGTTACAACAAGTTTTTAGAGGTGCCAGAGTTATGATAATTAATGCTAAGAGAGTCGTAGAAAGGTTGTAAAAGCTCATACCTCAAAGTTTCAAACACTTTCCTACTCTNGGGGGGTGGATGTTGTGTGCTAAATTATTCTCCTTTTGCCAGAACTGAGATTTCTTATGCCTTTACCCAAGGGATCTGGTTCTGGCTGCTATCAGAGACAGGAAACTGGACTAGGTGGACTCTGGCTCTGATCTCATCTGGCAATTCAGATGCTGGAATTAAAAAAAATGGGTGGACAGGCTTGTTCTGTCCCTAGTTTGTGTTTTTTATTCACTCTAGCACAGAAATGGCCATGGCAGCTGCTTCCATAGAAAGGAAAGGAAAGGCTCTACCAGGTCATTGAGATTTCCAACCCAAAACTTTCAGTTTCACTTCAAAGTGTGCAGACCAGTACTTCTGAATTCCCCTTTTAGCCACATGTTTTGCATGCTTAAAAGGTTTTGCTCAGAAGACAGCAACCAGAAGTAATTCTGGGAGAAAACAAACCCTGACTGCATTTTGCACGAGTCAAGATCCTGCACCCCTTTTCCTCACCTGTAGCTGAGATGTTCTTTCTCTGAAGCCTCCGGAGTCCGCCAGCACAGGAGTTCGAGAAATATTCTCTCACCAGGAGTTTGCTGCCTCCAGAAATGGGCTTAACATGCATTTCATGTTTGTGTTTACCTCTTGTGCCTGTCTTGCCCTTCATCAAGTTCTAGAGCTGGTCCTGGTGATGATGCTGCCCTTCTCAGGGCCCTTTCCAATGAGAAAGTGCCCAACATGTTGTACCAGCCTTGGGCAGCATCAGTGTGGAGGGACCCTCCTTCATAGGCTGAGGGGGGTTAATCTCTTTGGAAGACTTTCATTTTATTACAGGGTGAGTTCCAACAGTTTTTCAGCATTGAGAAAGAGGTTGTGACCCTCTGACAAAATTTTGGCTGCAAAATGAAATTTCCTCTCCATGCAGGAAACCACTGGAGAGAATATTTCTATAATACTTCCATTCAAATAAATCCAGGTATCCAGTAATTGTATGGTCTCCAGTAAAAATATCAAATAAACCTGTCATAGGCTTTTATCCCAGATGCTCAGATACAGTCTCCTTTCACTGTGTAGCACAGCCTGCAATGCCAACAGACACCCAAGGTTACGCTCCTGCGGTTCAGGCTCCATGGCTTGTCCTGGAAGGAGACAATGGTTTCACTATGCTCCAGGGGCTGCACCTCAGCACTGCTCCTGCCTGCCCTCTGAACGAGGTCAGAGCAGCTCTCTCTGCTAATATCTTGGGTAACACAGCCTCTGGGAGAGAGCAGTTTGAACGCCAAGCAATCAAAGCTCGTCGCTATATAATTAATTTATTAACTTGCTTTGTAAGGCAAAACCAGCATGGCATAGAAAAGGTGTGCTCTGGAAGGAACATACAGGAGCCACAACGGTGTAACTGTCTAATAAAATGTTTGTGCTGTTGGAAAGGTTTGCTGCAGAGGAAGATAAAAGACAAAGATCAATAAAATGTAAAATCCTTTATTGGGAAGCCTTCTGTCTTAAGAGGAGACAGGTCTGCTTAGCCAGGGTGTGGAGGGCACGTGCTCTCGTGGACGCCTTTTTACTGAGCCTCAGATCTGGCTGTCTTTGCTCTCTTCAGGTCCACAAAATCTTGTCTTCACCCATGCCGAGGTCCTCCAGTGCTACATCTTGATAGAGCTCTCTTTGATAGAAAAACATTTGACTGACTGTTGGTCATTTACTTCAATCTGCCTCCACAGCAGACCTCTCCACTCACCACCCAAATGCAGAAGGGCATTTTCAGCCTTTTACATGCAGCTCACAGCCTCAGAACAGCACCACAGTTTCAAGCTCCCCAAACATTTTAAACAAACCACAGATGAAACCCTAACACAAGTAGTAAATCTCGAAGACAGCTCAGTGATAGCATGTGCTGCTTTAGCTATGACATACAGTAGCTTAAAAAATTAGAATTACTTACAAATAGTAGATTTCTCACACTGCCAGACCATATCATTTATCTTACATAATTTACTATATAATTTTCTCTTATAAACAGCTCAGAAGCCAAGACTCGGTTAAAAACAAAACAAAACAAAAATCAGAAATGGATTTAATATTTAACTCTTCCCTGGGGACCAAACTCGTTCTTGGTAGAAGACAATGAGTTTGATCTACTCTGGGCAGTTCCCACCAGCTTTAATGAACTTTCCTCAAGGCTGGGCTCCACCAGATCTGCTTTTGAGCTCTTCTCTGGATGACATCCTGTTAAAATTAGAGTACCTTGACCTCCACTGGCAAGAGACAAAAGCCTAGTGTATTTTTCTTACTAATTGGCATAGCCATGATGACTTGCATTTCAATGCAAGCACTTTGGAAATATGAATTGATGGGTAGCAAAGTTCATTGATTAGCACTTGTGTACAGGCAGCTTTCCTCCTGGTACAGGTTTTGCTCATAAACACTCAGTGGTAACTGGCACTTATCAGAGAGAAATCCAGAAATATATGGCTGAACATCTGCATGCAGGAAACATTTATCAACCACATACTTGAACATTAATTTTACATACAGGAAGAGGGATTCCCCTTTTGATGGTGATAGTTCCTGTAACAAAGAGATGGAATGGTCGGAACAGTTTGTACTATTTATTATTATTAAATGGGCAGGAGAAATTGAGTGACCTTCTGGGTTAATAAGAATTTTGAGCAATGGTTTCATTGAGATATAATTCAGTGTTCTGGAAGCATAGGTCTTACACCTTAATTAATAATATATAGATATTTAAAAATAACATTTTAGGAGTATTAAATCTATTATCACAATAAGACACTTCAGTGTGTGAAGCAGTGTGAATTAAATCACACCTAGTTGCACGGATGGCTCTTAGCCCTTTGGCCCCATACTTGACAATATGTTAGGCTTGAATTAATGCACTGTAATTCACAGCTTGTCATGTCTTTCTGCTGAAGCGTATCCCTGAAGTGGCTTCACCAATATATAGACTGGCTTCACACTTTCTCATAGAAGAATGGCTTCAGCTCCTCCCAGTCACAGCTCCTCCCCAAAGCTGTGACCTCTGAGACAGGTGTCACACGTCCCTCTGCCACCAGCTGCCGTTCCCCATTCACAGAAATGCTGCTCCTGCCCCAACAGCCTTGGTGCTCAGAAGCAGGGCTTTCTGCAAAAAACAAAACAAAAAAAACCCAACAGATTACATTCAGCTTCTTTGCTTCCAGCATGGATAGGCTGCTTGGAAAACTACAGACTCATTGAGACATCAGACTGTACCTGGAGTGGGGCTGTGTTATGTATTGCATCAGCACAGGTCTGGCAAATCTGAGGGCTCACAGACAGGGGAGAATAAGATTTCTGCTCCATTCTTGCTGAACAGAAATAATTCTGAATAAACCAGCCAAGACAGACAGTGACTCATCCACTGCAGGAATTGCTCAAGAGAACTTCATTTTATTGTGTGGGAAAATACTACCCCTCTAATACTGCTACAGACTGCAGCATCTTGATTTATCCTCATTCGAGAAGCACAAGTGTTATTTTTTGCATCCACCTGAATGGTAGCCTCAGATAACCTGCTTAGTTTTGTGCTTATTCATTTATTTGGTCAGCTGGCTGGTTGTGTTTCAGATGCAATTGATTCCATTTGACATTCCCAGTCTGGAGCTTTATATGGAAACAGCAAAGTTGCTCCTGGACTCCAAAAGAGTACAAAAGTCCCCAGTTTTGTAGTAAGTCCTCGGAAAAAGAGCTGAGGCAGTAAAGCTTGAGGAGGAAAAAAAAAGAGAGAAAGGGAACATGTAAAAGCAAAGAGCTTGATAGGTGTGGTGATAAATCTGAATAAATAAATGAGAGCTGCTGCAAGACACAGAGGTAGCAGTTTTGCTGAGCTGTGTTGGAAGAAAGCCCTGATTGTGTGCCAAAGCAAGAGAGCAGCTGTGAAATGCTGGGTGTGGGTACTCAGCAGTAATCTGGTTTAACCCTGTACATAATGATATAATGCAGTGTCCAGTGCTAAAGTGCACTAAGTAGGTGCCACACAGGCATAAAATATGCATAACCTGTTTCTTTCCTTCTGCGATAATCCACGAGACAGCATTCATTCTTCTGTCCATCTCAGGAACCATGGGAAGATAAGGCTGAAATCTTGGTGTGATCAAATCCTCTCTCCATGCCAGGTCAGGGGGCAGTGTTCTTTGCTGGTGCTCTCCTCAACATTTCCATCTCATGGATCACCAAAGCTTCAGTAGCAGAGTGAAGATATCTAGAATGTTGTAAAATACAACTACAGCAACAGAGGTTTTGAGCTGCAAATTCTAAAGAAACATGCATTTTACCAGGAAAAAAAAAATCACAATGGAACTATTCAAATATAAGGACATTCCCAAGGTTTTAGCTCCAGTTTTTGTTGTTTTCCCGTGGTTAAAATCTGTTTTCAAATGTTCGTCTCCAAAATAATTTATCGGCACCTTAATATAGGTGGTTTTATTTTTCCTCAGCTGCCATTGATGTCACCTGTGTGGAAAATAAAGACCTATTTTGTTAACAAAATTAAGTACATATTTAGAAAGATGATATCAAGTATTTTACTTCGAAAATGTTGTCAACATTGTTTTTGTTTCAAGGCACACCTCTGCTAATGCAGCATGCATATACAAAATCTGATAAGTGACTATATACATCATGTCTGAATGTATACACAAGTTCAATATTTCTATTTACAGGGTAAAGTAATGGAGTCAGTCTGATCTGAGAGAGGTTCTGCATGTAATTTCAGGGAATCTATGTTTAATTTAACAGGTCATGTATCTGTCTCAAGTGGGGATTACAGTATCTGGTTTAAAGTGATCTACGGTATCAGGCTTATTATGTAGCTTTTATTTTTAGCAAGGAATGGATTTAACAGTTGACAGTCCTACTTAAGTACGAAATACATCAAATTTACAACTTGGGCCAGCCTGCTGGCTGTATTGCACACACCAGCTTACAAACAACCTTGGGACTTCCACTCACTGGGTAGTTAGGGGCAGTGGGAAGTGGCAGGCTGGAGGCATAAAACCATCATGATCCTGCAGCAACCTGGGCTGATCTATGGAGCAGTATTGTTGGTGAGGCTGTAAAGCCGATTGGAGGACGGGTTGATCACTGCACTGGGAAAAGTTATGGAGCAAAACAGGGCAGAGGGAATCCAGAGTAAAAAATAGTTCGTGCTTGAATGCCTTGAAAAAGTGTATCATGCACTCTGCTTTATGCTTGATACAGCCAGAGCTGGGCTGCAGTGAAGGAGAGAAAAACAAACAAGCAGTAAAGCAATAACCATGAGCATAAGACTTCTGAGGGCTGAAGGGGAACATAAAAATGGTAGCAAGGCACACCAGGGCAGAGCGAGAGTTTTCACATGATACTGTTGTTCTCAGTTGCAGTGTTTAAATTATTTGGATACAGCAAGAGATCAAAAGATTATAATATTTCCTGTGATGACTGGCCACTCCCTGGATCTCTCCTTGTCTGTACCTGTCTATTCTTCATTACATCCATCAATGTAGCTGGTTTCCAGCAAGAAACCAGCAGCAGGAAGCCGAGTGCTGGTACAGTTTTAGCATAATGAGATGACTTTCATTTTGCTTGTGTAATGAGTGGCAAAACAGAGGTAAGTCATAAAGTGCTCATCTGTATTCTAATTAACTCAACTTTTGCTTCTGGCCTGGTCTGAAGGTTTTGTTGGCACAGGAATGAATCCTCTCAGGTGCAGAGAGAGGGGAGTGTAATATCTAGTCATCATAATTGCACCAGTGAAAGCTACTATATAAACAGAATTATTCTGCTAAAATTGCACTTCTTCTAGGAAGCCTATCTTATTCTACTTCTGCAAGTGGCTTCACTGGAGTGATATGAAACTTTCCTTGTGTGGCTTGGCCACATGAAGACTGCTGTGACAGGACTGAGCAACTCTAGCTTGCTTGTGTGAGAAAAAGACTTCTATAGGAGACATCACTTTGGTCACTAGGATAAAGTTTAGGATTTTTTTCCCCTTTATTTTAACTCATTTTTATCTAGCTGAAAAATCAATATCTCATGATGAGAAATAGAGCTATAAAATTTCTAATAAATCCATTTTCAAGTGCAAGTTCCGCTCCTGAAAATGACTCTGTAACAGAGTCATCACACAGTTCCATGTCTATCACTGAACAAATATTCTTCATTTGCAATTAAAATTTAGCTTTTCTAGTTTCCAGCTGTAGCAGCTCTCTACCCTGCTCAGCCAGGGTCAACCTTCTTCACACATCCTTTCCAGCCACAATGACTTTCCAAGTGGCATTCTGCCCTGCTTTAAATGGATTCTCACACAGATGCACTGAAATAGTGAGAACGGACGGGGCATCATTTCAGCTTTCACATCAGTTTTGTACAAAAGGGAGTAAACGTCATTCCAGGTGCTTCACTTCTTTGCCTTGTAAGATTTATTCACTCACGTATTTACTCAGGCCCACTCTCTCCTTGGCGCTGACTCTCTGGGATACCACAGACAAGGTGGCCTGACTATTTCCATGGGGTGGTCATTTTGACAGGGTCAGTAATGGGAGCAACTGAAATCTGTCTTCAGTCTTTTTCTTGTGCTCTCTGAAAGGATACAGCCCTAAACTAAACTCCAGTTTCCCAGGCAAGGGGCTATATTGGTGGCAGGAGGACACTGCCAAGTAGATGATGTCCAGGAAAGTTTAATTGGCTCCCCACAGGTCCCATACTTCCAATATCGCTTTTGTAATAAATCCAAAATGTCACTTGTTAAATAACCCGAGACCTTTCTTGTAATCACACAGGATTACATTAGAACATTAAATCAGACATAATTGGACTGTCCCATTTAGATATAATTTTAAAGGAAAAATAAAAAAAAAAAATCAGACAGTAGTGTATTATATGTAATGAGAAATTTATTGCAGTTCCAAAAATATCTTCACTGAAAGTATAAAAGAATTTATGGGCTAATTTTTTTCCTGAATATAAAAAGAACTAACTAGAATGTTTTAATCTGCAGCCACTGAAGTAAGCACTCTTTCTGACACAAAGGGTTTGCTTTTACTAACAGAAATTTGATCTTTAGTCACCTGTAGAAGATGATATTCAAATGTTGTTTTTCACTGGTCTTAACTCTTACACTTTCCATTGTTCTTGAAATAGCACCAACATTACAGAATCACAGAATCGCAGAATGGCTTAGGTTGGAAAAAGACCTTTAAGATCATCTAGTCCAAGCTATGACCTAACACCTCCTCATCAACTAAACCAAGACACTGAGTGCCACATCCAGTCTTTTTTTGAACACGCCCAGAGGCAGTGACTCCACCACCTCCCTGGGCAGACAATTCATTGGCTTGGGTATTTTGACGTATAATCAACCTCACAACTGATTTCTCAGATGAAGGGCTTAGAATTAAACTGGAGTCTGTTGAACTAAGATGTATAGAAGTATTAATTTCATTTCTGTAAAATTTATTGTTATTTATAGTCAAATGCATTCACTATTAGACTTCTACGCCACAGGAGAAGTTGAGAAAAGGCAGAACTACTAACAGCATTGCCACTTTCCTGGAAATTTATGTTGTGTGTTGTTCAGAGAAGTTTTTTTACAGCGATATCCCACCCGAGGAAGCGAGGAGAATGATTAGGCGATAGGACACTACCCGGCCAGACAGACACTGTGCCCCCAGGCCAATCCCCACGGTGTACACACGGGGCGTGGGCGAGTCGAGGAGCCCTGGCAGGGTGTCCGGGGCCGTGGCAGCCAGCGGTGTCCCTGCGAGGCTGTCCCCGCGTGGCACCGCTGCCCGCGGGCCGCGGCAGGACGGGCACTGGCACGCTGAGCGGCTTCGCCCTTCTTAGCAGGGGGTGTCGTGTCCTGGTGGGGTAATGCCCTCTCACAACTGTAAAACTAATCTGTGGGCAGGAGGTTCTGCTTAAGAGTTGATGGAAACTAAACACGAGCTTGACGTTTTTGTATGCTGGCCAGTTTCTGCCTTCAAACAGTGTTGTGCTAATATGGCTCGCAGAGAAAATTCGTACCTCAGGGAGAATACTGACACTTGAGGCTTTTTTCTCATGCTTTCTCTTTTTGGTGTGCTTTGCATAAGTTTTAAACGAGGTGGTTTGGAACTCATGGATGTATTTCCATCTGTGTTTTACAGTCTGAAGGTTACTAAATGCATACACTTTATATCATAAAAAAATCTAATAACCTTGTGTTATTATCATTTATTCCAGCTTGGTATAAATCAGGAGCCAAATGAAAGGGAGGACAGATTTTTTAGTGTTTAACTAGGTTGCTTGACATTCTCCATGACTTTATTTAAAAGCTTCTCTCCAGCTTTGACAGGCAGCAGTTTAATATACACGTGCACACACACATATGCATGTATGTATTCATTTGAATCTGGGCTCTTTCCCTCCAGTCTCTGGTAATTATGATTTGTGTCTGGAGAGATGAACTGTCTAAAAAATAATAAATAAAAGGCCATGAGAATTGAAAGCCAGTGTTCAGGTTCATCTAGAAAGAAATTAAGCAAATCAAGTTCAGGTTTATAAAGTGAAGAAAATTACCCTGGAGTCTCCACACACTGACATATTTAATTGTTTTGCAGGTTTCTGCCCTTCTAAAAAAATTTGCACCACTTTTACTACAGCCACCTGGGGAGGTGACAACGAGGTTATCGTGCAGTCTAGAACTACTGCAACAGCTCCTTAAATACACTGAGCCAGGGAGGGCTCCTCGAGCTAAAGACACCTCCCTATACTCCCTATACAAATTGAAGCCCAGCTGGCCGTGAACCATGCCATCACCGACTGAAAGCCTCAGCCTTTCACAGGTGTGAGAGGGAGGGAAGCGCTTGCCGAGGAGATAAAGGAAGAGGAGGTGGGCAGCCAGCAGTGGGGAAGCCGTGGGTTCCTCGGGTTGGGTCTTCCCGGTGGTGGCAGGCGGGGGCCGCGCTCCCGGAGCTGTGCGAGGGGATGACTCAACACCGCTCTGATCGTGATCCTACAGGCAGCTTGGGGATTTGGTCTTGATGGTGAGCTGATTATTATTTTAACTCTTACCAAACTGCATAATTTGCAGCAGCCTAATGTTTGCGTGTTTTCCTTGTAAGCCGCTCTTGCTATTTCATTAGTAGCTATGCTGAAAGAGAAAAATGCCTTCGCCCCCCACAAAACTATTTACTCTCTTTCATGCAGACCACTCCTAGCCCTTCTACCTCTTCACAGAACCCGGAGCTCTCTTGGGTTGTGTTTCTGTAATCACTAAACAATCCATTTCAGCTGGATGCAGAAAACCATCTTTGATTTAAATTCCCCCTGAAGTGACTTAACTAGACTCCCAGTTGAGAAAACACTTTGAGAGGTGTCTGGAGTGGTTTTCTGAACTCAGCCACCCAGGTGAGAAAGCCAAATGTAAAGATGTTTGTGAGAATGCACAATGTGCCCTCACAAGCCCATAGTCACCAGCTGCAGCGAGGGGTTGATTGCCAACCTCTGTGTGTGTGTTCTGGGACCTCTGAAGTTCTGCAGCATCTCCCCCACTGCCTGCTGAGGTTTTGACCTTGCTTTTGCCAAGAGTTTGACTGAAGTAAATATGTAAGTAAATAAATTATTGATGCAGAAGTTCCTTGCACAGTTACCTGGAGTAAAATGAAGATTCTGGTTATATTAAGGGTTTGGTTATATTAAGGGTCTGGTTATATTAAGGGTGATACAGGTTTTTGTGGATGTTTTCAAATTGTGACCTAAGGTGTTACCTGGAGCAATACAAACATGGCCACTCAGGCTATGAGTGGTACCACTTTCCTCGCTTCGAGGAAGGGATCAGACAAGGTATGAACCTGTGTCTTCTCAGGCTGTCCAGGCTGCACTGTCACATTTCTCCTACCTTTGGTTTGTGATGCTGAAAATAGCATGACACCTTCTGTGAGTGTCCACACTGATCAATAGCACTTGGTAGTTATTTTGGCAATATTTACCAGTATCCAAGGCCAAGTAACACTCAGCAACAATGTCCCTGTCCTGCCACATGCTTTGGTCTAAGACGGGAGAGGTTTTGCTCCAGTTGTTGCCCATTTTGTCAGTTTTACTCCAGTTGTTGCCCGTTTTGTCAGTTCTGCAGCACAAGCAATGATAGTTCACAATTTTACACCTGAAGCAGGCTCAGAATCTGCCAGCTGAAGTACAGGTGATAGGGTCTGTACAGAAGGATGAATGGTGAAGAAGGATGGCCACCAACTTTTGCTGGTCAATACACTTTTGTTGGAGTCAGGCTTTGAGCACAACTTTTGGATCATAGTTGTTTTGATGGGGTTTTCAGACTCTCAGACTTCACTAGGACACTGCATATTTTGTGGGCAGAACTGTGCTTTTCTTAGCCTGCCTGGATTTTAGATGTTAAGGTCACTTTTTAAAAGCAAGCAAAAACTCTCAGCCAACCTTGAATTACCAAAGGTAACTACATCTGCTTATATGAGTATGCATGTAGAAATACTTTTTCTGAAGGAGAGTGGTGGTGTCCAGGCAGAACTAGCAGTTTCAAACAACCTTAAGTATCTCAGGAAAGTCCTCAAAACTCTTGTCTCCATTGTGGAATAGAAGCTGCCTTCAGCTCAGGACTTGTGTCTTGGCAAGCCATGGGGTTTGCTGTTGAGCCCAGCTGAAGTCTGCAGTTTGAAGAGACTCACCTGAGTCTGCACAGTGGGGGCTGTACAGGTACAGCCAGCTCGGGGGAGGGTGAGCAGGTTTGCCAGGTTAGCAAATGGATTAACAGGGCTGCTCGTTTTGGGCCTGAGCACCAGGTGCAGCAAAACAAGGACTCTTGGCCCACAGAACGTTGTTATTACCAGTAACAATAATCCATTATACTGACCTGAGGACCGGCCAAATCCTGCTCGCCCTCATGCTGTGATGAGAAATAACTGACAGCTGAGAAAAAGGCATGGTATGTTCTGCTTTCTTAATGGGAACATCATTTGGCTGAATGACACTCAGCTGCTCCTGAAGAATTTGGAAAGCAATGCTATGAATGTGCTGACTGCCAGGAAGGGTGCAAAGAGGAAGCTCCGTCTGAAAACTGGGCTCCTCTTTGCCACCTTCTTCAAACTGCTGACTCACGTTTCATTTGGGTTTTGAGGAGTATTTCTGCATTTGCTTCTTTAAAAGTAAAACCAAAAAATTAATAAAATACTTGTATCTCCTCAGTAAGAGCCATGTTCTGCTCAATTTCCTCTTTCAACTAGTCCCTTAAACTTAGTATTTACTGTATGCCCTATGAAATGTGTTTAAACTGTTCCCTTGGTTTTGGAGGGGAGCATTTGGAATGAACAGTGCATATTTTTACAGCCACAGCTTGTGCCAGTTACTGGGCGTTCCTACTTTACTCACAAATGAGACTTTCACTTTCAAGTTCTTTACCAAATTGTGCAATACACATTCTTTGAGACACTGAGTTAGCATTAAAAAAAAATAAAAATTGGCAGTGCAAAGACTCTTATAGTTGTGTGACAAAATTCAGATTGGAAGGAAATAGCTCACAAAAGCATGAATTAAACATCTAATTAGAAGTGTTAAGTCTCATTTTAATTTTTTTTAAAACACCAAAGACAGAAAAGCAGCTGCATTCCTGAAGAATGTGATATGATAGGAGGCAGTTAAGTATGAACACAGAACTGATGCAGAGTGCTCAAGCAAATATTTATGGAAAATGTGGGGTTTTGGGATCCTCAAAAAACATCTACTTTGTGATCCTCCTTGATCACAAAGTAGATGTTTGTAAGGACGGCTTATGAAATGGGATCGGAAATAGGAGTGGCGAATGACGTTTTTTCCTAACTTGTGAAAAAATATATATTAGCTTCATTTTTTTTAATTAGTGATGACACTTGTGCATAATCTTACACCATGCCTCTAGTTTTGGACTAATGGGTTCATAGGGCTCTGGCATAAATATAAAAATATTATTAAGTGACTACTTTAAGGACATGTGGTTGTCTCAGCTCAGGGTTGCAGTGTCCTGAAAGCAGTGGTTTGAAAATGTTGAGGAAAAAAATTGGCTTATTCTCCTGTTAGAATTACAGTTAGAACCCAGAAGAAAAATTATATTTAAACCCCTCTAATTTTAAAGAATATTTTTTTAGTATTTGTTATTATGTCTTAAAAAGAACATACAGTGTGACCTAGGTTTGTTATCTATTGTTCAATAATGTAACTGGACAGTCTAATATTTGCTCTATGAATATAAAAATTAGAACACTAAATTGCTTGGGCCATTTTATGTGATTATGGGGGAAAATATCTCCTTGCTTAATTGCAATTGTAATTCAAAATGTATTTTAAAATATTAGAAAGTTATCTGCACTTGCAAGACCCAATCTAACCAGGAAAAAAGTGTACTTGTAACCCTCCCTGAGGGCTGTGTTCTGTCAGGTTCAGAGAGATGAGCAGTGGAGCTGTGTGAAATGCAGCTCTCCTTGTTTCAGTTCCAAACTGCGAAAAGCCAACCAGTCCAGCCTGGACAGAGTCCAGGTGCTTCTGTGAGTTGAAAGACTAGACTTGGATCTGCCCTCTAAAGTGGTTTTACACTGGAACAACTGGAATGGAGCTCCTGATTTACACCAGTTGCTAAGAATTAAGAAATGGGCTGTTGAAATGAAAGAATCCTTCTTTTAAAGCCCACTCTGGTGTAGGGATGGCCCCTGTGCAGTCTCCTGCTGAAATAACCAGTGCTTCTAAGGTAGCAGCACCAGCAAAGGGCTGTGCAAGGCTCTGGTGGGAGCCAAAGCACACATGTAGACATATGCTAGATGCTGCTGTAATTGTGTGTGGTCTTTCTTTGCAGCAGGAACTTTGTCCTTTTTTGATTTGAAAATGCTGTGTTTTGCTGTTTCTGTGTTGGAGAGTCTAAAGAAGTTTGTCACTAAAGTGCTGGGCAGGTTGTTGGCACATCTGGGTGACATAGTTTGAGCTCAGTTTGGAGGTATACATAAGCTATTTTTGCTGTTATGTGATGAGAACTTGTAAGACTTTGCATTCTACTTTTAGAAAATAGCTGGGGTCTGATTAACCGCACGTCATTTGGTACACAATTGCCGCAGTAGCTCTAGGTGAATTTTATTTTGTGTTTGCAGGCACTGAAACCCAACAGGCCATGTTCTTGGTTTATGCCTTGAATGTCTGAAAAGCTGTGACCAACAGTGAAAGCCACACAGTGGAACTGTTCTGCCCCAGTTCCTCCTTCTCCCCAAGACAGTGATGCAGCTGTCTATGGCTGAGTGTTCCCACGTGTGGCTTGGGGAATCAAGCAGAGCAATACATGAATTTCAATAAGTGTGCCCCCCCTTTCATGCACAGTCCCACATGCCTTTCTCAATTTTGTTTCTGGTTGCAACAATTAATGTGCATGGGGTGTGTGAAGCCACGGGCAGCCAGAATATGGGTGTAATTTAGCACTGCAGACACAGCTCTTGTAGACAGGCCTGTCAGGCAGAGAATAAAATTCAGTTCTTCTGTTAGGAAATTCCTGGGCAGTAGACTATACGGGTAGAATATGTGCATTAAAATGCATTTAACATTGCTATGGTCATTCTCTATAAATACTTGGATCAGGTCTAGATCTATAAAAGCTGCCTTATGATATAGCCAGGGAATCATCATGCACACCTTGGAGAGAGAGAAAGGAGCATGGTGCTCTAAGAAAAAATCAATGAAATATTTAAGTAAGAAAAAGTAATTTTGTCTCTTTGATTTCATCTGGTAGCAACTGAAAATGCACTTTAGAAGCCTTTAAAGTACATCTAATTTCTCATTCACTGTCAAAAAAAAGAAATTTCTCTGGCTATTCATAAATACAAGAGCAGTATGAAGTGGTTACTCATTTACTCAATAAGTTATTGCACAACACTGTTCTAAAGTAAGAGGTTTAAAGGGGCTGGAAATACAAAGCAGAAAGCATTGAAGCATAGCAATGGTAATATTAATTTGCAGAGTGCAGCTGTATATGACTCTAACGACTGAAAACGGGACAAGGGAAATGGGTTGGATAACAAGATCATTAGCTTATAAACTGAACTTTCCTCCCCCTTTCCCTTGCTCCCTCAAAAGAAAAACCCAACCAAAAATCTTCAATGAACCAGAAACTTCTGAAATTAAAGTATCAAACTATAACCAAGAGAGAGGAAGGAGAGAATTGGCAAGACAGAGCTGGAGAAAGAGTAACATTTCTGGCAGAATGATCTTGTGCTGCTCCTATACCCATCACCAGCAACACAAGTAAATGGCTAATAAAATGAGATTGCTGCACCAGTTCATAAAATTATGATTTCTAAGAACAGATTGTATTTGATGAAGTTTACCTATATGTTTTTCTGTTCATGAACTAAGATGACATCATCCTGTCTTTTCTCCACATATTTATACAAAGACCAATGATTAGCCACAGTTATTAAAACCATACAGAATAAAGGGGAAAAAAAACCAAAAAGAACAACAGACCCAAAACAAACAAAAAAAATCACAAAAAAAACCCCCCAGCCAAAACCCCAGAATCAAATTTAGGCCAATCTGCTTTAACTTCTCATGTGTCTAGCTTTGCCTTTTGTCTTGGCTGTTACCCAGAGGACACTACTCATAAATTGCGTGGCATTTGTGAGCAGGGTACTAGTTTTGTGAAGAGTTGCATACCTCATCAGAATTTAATTTGTTTTATTTGAAGTCCCACTTGTAATTAAGGCAAATGGGAGAAAACTCATGTGTACTAGAAACAGCATCAGTGCAGGCACTACGGTTTAGGAAACAACCAAATCTTTACAGTGCTCTCCAAGCATTTGTTATCTGTTCAAAAAAGGTGGCATATAAGATTAGGTGCCATCTGGCCCTCTTTTTATGTAAATGAGTGTATTTGAGGATTGTGGCTATTAATATATTTCCAATTGAGTATATATTGACTAGGCAAGAAGAGAGAGGTTTGCAGAAATGCTACAGGCAGTCTTGTCTCCAAAGAGTGTAGACCAGGGAAAAATTGGTGGCATAGCAGTTTCCTAACTTGGATGCATTTTGAAGGAGAACATAAAATTCAGGGCAGGATCATAAGAGCAGAAGTTTCTATTGCATTGTCTTGCGTGGGCTGTCCCAAGGAGAACAGTGTTAACTCCTGGCCTGGCATGGAGAGCAGAGCTGCCCGGAAGAATTTGCCATCACTGTTGTCTTCTGTCAGAGTTCTTTAGTTTGCTCCCTAGTAGTAGCACCTTGTGCTGGCCCCAGCCTTGAAGAATACAGAAATACGAATATCTGTAAAATGGTGTAGAGGAAGCAAGAGCAACTTAAATTAACCCTGATCCAAAAGCGTGTGGAGTCACAGGGACAAACCTGCCCCCGGTTCCAGCGGTGAAATACCAGCCCATGGGGCTGTGCTGCCAGAATGCTTTGTCACAGCCAATAAACCTTAATGAGCACTGATGAGATATCTCACACACGTGGCTCATCCCCCTGGATCTGGGTTCCTGTGCCAGTCTGGGCTCCTCTGCTTTGATGCACGTTGCACAGTGCAAGTACATCTGAGGTCAGGCTTTACCCCCGTGAATAAAGTTGTGAAGGATTTCGCTCTAGTCATTCCACCCAAGGACCTATTTCTGTCTGCTTAAAGCGAGTTAAATGTGTTGCATATTGAACTTTTGTATCAATATATATGACAATAAAATCTTGATAGCCACTTGTTATCTGTGTTCTAGGTCTTATCCAGCATGAGGACATTACTGTTATTTCTTTTTAAAGTGTATTTTATTTTTATAACTATACTCGACAGAGTAATTTTGATTTTTAAGCCATGAGAGTTTTATATGATTATATTTTCCAGCCTAGAAAAAAGAGGTTCAGTTGTCTCGCACAGTAAAGTTACAGTTAGGGCCACCCCAGAACATTGGCTCTTGTTACATTTGCTTTGGATTTTATGAAAAGCAAAATTCTTGGTGAGGAGAGGTTGATGTTATTTCTGGGTATGGGGGGATTTCCCCTGTGTCAGAGGGAGGGAAAAGATTGCTATGTGGAAAGTGTTTGTGCCACAAAAGCTGAAAGATAAGCAAGGATGTACTCTCTTCCTCCAGTAAAATAAAAATTCACCCTAATACTTTCAAAATTAGGCTGCAAGCATGGAAAGAAAGTATAAGTGCTCATGGCAGAGTCTGAGGCTTCAAGGATGCAATTGTGATAGATACACCATAAGAGCAGGGAAAATGATCATAAGCGGGACAAAACCCCCATAACTTTTCCTTATAAAATGCTCATTTATTCCTGACCCCTCTCACAGTAATGCTGGGGTATTACTAATCAAATACCTTGATTTAGTTTCCTAAATGGGTGGACTTCTATTCTGGATAAGAGAGTTGCGATAAAGGCAAATTTCAAACTAGAACTGGTCCTATGATTCTTAGGAAATTAATCTATCTTAACACAAATGAAGCTCTGGATTAAATCTCAGCATATGCGAATAAATGTCCTCCCCCAGTGCTGGGGTGGCTGCCTCCAAAATAGTGCAAGTTTTGGAAGCAGTTTGATTTAGGAAGTTGGTGCTAGCTCTACAGGAGGAGACAAGTGTGGTAAATCAGCCAGTATCATTCTTACAAGGGAAGAGTTTATCCAAAGGATAACTTCTACCTTCCACTACTGGAGAAACTGGTCGCGCTGGAGAAGTACTGATCCAGCTACAAAGGGGGTCAGGGTGGAGTGATTGGTTGTGTTCAACACTGAATATATGATAAAACTGAAAATTAATGCTTTGCTATGAATTGCATGGCCCAAAATCAGAATAAGAGTGATATAGTGGTACTCAAGGGATACTGAAGTGGGACTTGAAGGAAGTAGAAAACTCCAGCAATGAAATAAAACATAATTAAGTAGAAGAGTGCTGTGTTAATGTAAAAAATAATTTCTAAATTGCCACAGTATTTTGTTAAGTGAGAACAGGCCCATTAACAAAGGGGGAAAAAAACATCCTGGTTCGCCAATTAATTCCTGAACTATGGGATTTTTTGTGAAGAAATAAAAGGGACTGAACTTTAAGACGGAATGTGGATAAGGGAAGGAAAGTATTTTTATTATTGTGGAACTGCTCTGTATCTACAGAAGAAAAGTAGTTTCAATTTCATACCATTTGCTGTTTATTGCCTGGGCAGTAGTGGCTCAAATATGGTCATACTGCACTTTTTTGACCTTTTATAAAGTATTAGCATTTCAATTGATGCTTCTGATCTTAAAGCCTTGTTCCTTTTTCTCAGTTCAGCCTCCTTGTCCTCCTGGAACTGATTTTTCCCCTCTGATTCTGTAGTGTTAGATACGAATTTCCTGCATCTCATTCGTGGCCTTTAATTACCTCGGGGTTAATCTGCCTCGTAAAGGGAGGCCATCTCTGTTACCCGGACCAGTCTGCATGGAACAGAGGGTCTGTGGCTGGTCCCTTGGGGCACTGCAGGCTGGAGGTGCGTGAGCCGTGCTGCGGAGGGGCTCTGTCACTGGGCTGGGGGATTTGCAGCTGCAGAAGCCCTGCTGCCCGATCCACCCCGCTCTGCCCGTCCCCGGCAGATGCACACCCGTGCGCCACCACCCTCCGCTGGCAATTTACTGCTCTGTGCCTCCAGTCTGGTCTCCAGTGACAGGAGGCGAGGTAAATGAGTTGTTAATTTTATCCCATGTTATGTGACTATGCAGCTAAAGAATCTCTTCACTGGAGATGCCACAAGCTAAATGTCCTTCTGGGCTCCTTCTTTCCCATGAGCTGAATTTTAACGCTATGATTAGTTTTTAGCAATAACTGATGGATTGGTTCTGGATAAGGCGATGTGCGGAGAAGCCACTTGCAATTAAAAAATTTCAAGATGTTGCTTTGATGAAAAAAAGGTTGGATTGCAGAAGATTGGTTTTCTTCCCTACAATTCGAATCTGGAAAACATTACCTGGGTTTGGTTTTCATATATTTATCCATTAATTATTTTTTCAGTGTCATGATTTCCTAAAGCAGTAAGATGGTCATGTTGTGCAATTAACAATAGAAACATACCAAGTGACAAAGCAGCGCTTGTGAGAATGGTTAAATACAAATTGGCATCTCTGATGTTACTGTGTACTCTATGATGGGTAAAGAAAGGCATGAAGTAAAAAAAACATGAAGTAAGTTGATTTGCACTTTGTCATGAAAGCTTTTTCTTTGTAAGTGTGGTAGCTTACAAGTGGAGTTATGAAAACTACACGTTCTGTACAGTGAAAATGGTGACTAGTTACATTGCCACCAGTCATGTCAGTAGCTTCATCTCCCTAGAAGCAAAGAATTAAGCAGGATACTTGTAAAGTCAATCAAAATTAATTAACAAATTACAAATCAATCAATAACACCCCAAAAAGTCTTGTTATGACCTCAGTTACTTGTTTAAGCATAAACAAGTTAATTGACTACATTTCCTGTCTAGAAATAAGATCATTGCCAATTAACTTAGGACTTAATTAACTCTCTAAGGTACTGAACTTTAGGTACATCATAAACTGTGTCTTAATGTTATTATTAGTTATTGCAGTGACTCTAGTACATTCTTGATTTATTGTTATTGTTATATAACTATTACATTTACACTTATGACGCTATTAAAAAAAACCCGAAGCCTTCAATATTACATTAAAGTTAATGCCACATAAAGGACAGAGGCATTAAATAAAAATGGAATTAAGCAGGATGCAATAAGTTTACATTGGAAACCCACCAGTCCAGCTTCTGTTCTTTGCTGGGAGGCACCAGCATAAGAGATTATACATTTAAAGATTATACATTTAAAGGTATCAATTTTCTTTTGCCCAGCTGCAATTGCTCTTTATTTCTGGTCATAAGCTATTGGATTTTCCATCCCTTTGGCAGCTGGGAAAAGTCACAGTATTAGCACTGTAACGTAATCCTTACCTCTTTTTGAAGATCCTTCCTGCTTGTTTCTTCTATAACAAAACTTGGGACAATCTTGATTTTTTTTTTTTTTTTTTCTTCCTTCATGATATACAAGCAGGGTTTTTTTTCCCCCCTGACATCTCAGTGATCCGGTTTTCTTCTTTTGCTTCTTCTGTTTTAATAACCACAAGCTGCTTGTTTTCCAAGGCTGAGAAAAATTTGTTCCACGTTTGCCAGGAATAAACAGTCCAGCAGAACAAGTGATGTGTCTGCTGAACAGAAGAGAGAAAAAGTCAGATCAGCAGAGACATTTAAATCTGTTCCTTTGCTCAAAATGGATGTTAGCATCAGTTTGGTGGCGTTTGATAAATGTCTCCAGAACACGGAGTGTCTGGAAATAAACCCGCACTGGAGTCGCTACGCAAGTGTCGCTATCACTTCGCGGGCTGGCAAGAACACCACCAGCACACATCCTTGGTAAATGGGCATTTCGTCTTCTATACAGCCCTAGAAAAGTCACCATGAGAATATTCCAATCTTTTATTTCAGAAATACTGTCACCTTGTCTATAAGTCAAATCCTTTTCCGGTGCCTTTATACACTCTTTGTACCAGAAGGACATTACAATGTAGTCTTCACCTCTGGCTTTGCCACGGTTTTAGCTGGCATCTAGGCTTTGGCTTCTTTATCATTTTATGACTAAGCTGGACAAATGAGGCTAGGAAAGCCAATGTACTTTTTGGCACTGATTAAGTTTACATGCAAGAGTAGGCAAACAGAAATATTTTCTTTTAAGAAAGAATCATTTCAGCTTTAGGAAAAGCTCACATCTCCCACATGTATCATGTATTACTTTGTGGGTTTGGGTTGGTTTGGGGTTGG
>WAAG01070829.1:0-10102 GCA_013390105.1 Tichodroma muraria | reverse complement strand
GCCCTCTGATCATATTTGTGGCCGCCTCAGAACTTGCTCCAACAGGTCTGTATCTTTTTTATGTTGGATTCCCCAGAGCTGGACACAGCACTCCAGGTGGGTTTGGCAGCTTTTGACTCAGGGTCTTTAATGAGCAACGGTGGTCTTTATTTTAAGCGTGAGTACGTGCTATTATGGAAATGGTGGAGAATGGGGGGATTTGGCTCTCTCGAGGAGCAGTTCATAAAATTTAGGACATAAAGTGCTTAACATAGTCTCTCCGCCAGGGTCATAATGAAAGCACTGTTGTTCAAGCATTTTCTTTATTTCTTTGCATGTTCTTTCTACTATCGACTGGCCAGTGGGGTTGTGGGGAATACCAGTGTGATGAGTAATGCCCCACTGCTGTGCAAATTCTCTGAATTGTTTTGATGTAAACCTGGGACCATTATTGGTTTTGATGTTTTTTGGGACTCCCAATGTGGCGAACGCCATGCAGAGATGTTTTATGATGTTTTTAGTCTTTTCACCCGTGTGAGCGGAGGCAAACACAGCTCTTGAAAACGTGTCAACGGACACATGGATATATTTTAACCTCCCAAAAGGTGGGTAATGTGTTATGTCCGTTTGCCAAAGCTTAAGTGCTCCCAAGCCTTGCAGGTTGACACCCGATGTTACAGCCAGGAGGGCAAGGGATTAACTGGGGCAGGTGGTCACAATGGCTCTGGCCTGGTCTTTGGAAATCTTAAACTGGCGCATTAAGGTGGGAGAATTCTGATGGTAAAAGGCGTGACTCAGTTTTGCCTATTGAAATGTGTCTGGTATGGCGGGGGTGGCATGATTGATGTTTGTCACCATTGCTAAAACATCTGCTCTCCAGCTGCCCTCAGTGATGGATCCTGGTAGGTCTGTGTGTAATGTGACATGCAATACATGATAAGGTTGCTCTCTGTGGGAGATGAGCCAAATTAATTCTGAGAGCAAGCAATATAAATTTTCATTTTGCACCTCTTTGAGAGGGGCGTGTTCTGCCCGTTCTGTTATCCCGGCAACACATGCCGAATCCGTAACCAGACTGAATGGCTGTTGAAATTTTCAGAACGCTCTCACGACTGCAGCAAGTTCTGCAATCTGGGGGGAACCCTCAACAATTTGGACATCAGACTCCCACTTCTGAGTGTCTGGGTTCTTCCAAGTGAACACTGACTTGTGGGACTTCCCCGATCCGTCAGTGAACACTGTGACAGCGTCTTTAATGGGTGTTTTATAAGATTTTGGAGCCAAATACAATGAGTCTTTGAAAAGTTTCTGTTTTGGATAATGAATAGAAATTTGGCCAGGATAACTGTCTAATGATACTTGGAGATGTTAGTTTGTTTGTAATAGAGAGTTCAATTGTTCCAAATTGAATGGAAGGTAAATGCGCGCTGGATCACACGCAGCGAGGGTCCGAAGGCGATAACAACCTTTGATGATTAATTTTGATATGAGTTCTGGCGGGGTGGTGATAGTCTTGTGTGGTTGGTGTGGCAGGAAAAGCCATTCTATGATAAGTGGGTCTCTGGAAGTACTAAAGTCCCACTGAAACAACAGGGCATGGTAATTGGGAGACTTACCCCAGATCCCCAAGTTCAGTGGGAGGGACTGGTCCACTCGATGCGCCTGGCGAGACTTGATGGCAGTGGCAACTCCCTCTAGGGCCTGCTGGGCTTCTGGTGTGAGAGAGCGTGTGGATGCTAGGTCACTGTTCCCCTTGAGGAGGTTGAAGAGTGGTGCAAGCTCCTTGGTGGTAAGGCCCAATAGAGGTCTGATCCAGGTGATGACTCTACACAGCTGCTGAATGTCTCACAAGGTGCATGGTTGTTCATTGATGGTCAGTGCTTGAGGGACAACAGTCCTTTCTGTTATGAGGAATCCCAAGTACTTCCAGGGGCTGGATATCTGTATCTTGTCCTGTGCCCTTGCAACCCCGCACTTTCAATGGCCGAAATAGTTTTCTCAAGTGCTGCATCCAGATAGGTCTTGTTGGAAGCACAGACTAGGACATCATCCATATAATGAAGGATAATGGCTTCCAGAAACAGCTTGCGAATTGGTGACAGTATTTGTGCCACAAAGGTTTGGCAGAGCACTGGGGAGTTTTTCATTCCCTGTGGCGAAGTGGTCCACTGATACCTTTTGAACGGTTCTCCGCAGCTGATGGATGGAATGGAGAACGCGAACCTGGGAGCGTCTCTGGGATACAATGGAATGTTGAAAAAAACAGTCCTTGATGTCAAGGACTGCAAGCTGCCAATCCCAGGGAAGCATGGAAGGAGAGGGGAGGCCTGGTTGTAGGGGGCCCATATCCTCGATAACCTCATTGACTTTCCTGAGGTCTTGGAGCAGGCTCCAATTGTCTTTGCCTGGTTTCTTTATAACAAAGACTGGGGTGTTCTAGGGGCTGGTAGATGGTATGAGATGCCCCAGGCGTACCTGTTCCTCGACCAAATCTTGGAGCGCTATTAATTTTTCTCCTGGAAGGGGCCACTGGTCCACCCACACTGGAGTGTTGGTTTTCCAATTAAGGGGTGGGGTGGTGTGCTCAGCAGTGGCCCACACTAAAAATTCCATTGAGTACTGGGGATATCGAAGCGGGCGCCCCATTGGGACAATACGTCCCGGCCTAACAGGACTACATTCGAATTAACCACAAAAGGTCTCACAGTGGCAATTTGTCCCTCAGGTCCTTCTGTGCTTACCAAATGTTTGCTGCGGAGGGAGTTGACAACTCCTCTGATACCTGAGACTGTGCCACAGGGGGGCACCAACTCCCAGTCACGGGGCCACTCTGCCCAAGGGATTAAGGTGACATCCGCGCCAGTGTCTGCTATCGTGTCCAGTCCGATCGTCTTTTCCTTTTGTGAAATGACCGTGGGGATGGTGGGCTTCCCCCTGCCTAGGGTTTGGGAAAGGTAAACATTAAAGTCATTTCCATCATCAGTAGAGTCTTGTCCAGATAGCACATACAACTGTGCAAAAAGGGACCCTTTAGAGAGGATGTAAGGTGGGTTGATACAGATCACCGAGACAGTTATTTCATTTCCCGGATCTATGGTCACTACTTTGAGGATGACAGTAATTTGGTCTAGAGTGTGACGGTCATCTCCCAGAAGCAGAGCTGTGGTAGGACGATCGTGGTAAGGAGGACCCAAGTAGCCTAAAGCAACGCTTACAAGTTCCTTGTCAGGAAACAGCAGGTGCATAGTGCTGTGAAGGACATGGCAGGTCTCCTGGTCTAAATTTTTGTCCTTCGGAAGAACCGGAGGCCTTCCTCGTGGCTGCGATCCTGGGAAACATACCTTCTGGGAACTGGGTCTCCTGGATGGTAGGGAGGCTTTGGCGAGGCGGCCTGCCATTTGGTGTCATAGCGCGGGGCCGGGTTGCGCTCCCCCATCCTTTTCCCAGACGTGTCAGCATTAGGTGGGTGGTACTGTCTAGGTGGTAGTTGAGGACAGCTAATCTGAAAATGGCCCATCTTGCCACAGTTAAAATACCTGATGTTGTTAATGTTGGTCATGGCTTCTCCCACTCCTTTGCTTACAGCCAAAACTACTGTGTGCTCTAAAGACAGAGCTTTGGTGCAAGCTTCCACCCTTTGAGGGATGGTAGGCTCTGGCTCTTGTGGTAGGGCTCTGAGGATCTAAAATTTTTAGTCTCTGTGTTGGCATTTGACATCGTCATTTTCCTCAAGAGCTATTCCCGAGTCTCTGCATTATCTACTTGCCTGTCAATCGCCTCTCTGAGGCAATCAACAAACCTGATGAAAGTTTCATCTGTCCTCTGGTCAATGGAGGAGAAGTTTTGCAGGGGAGTAGTGCCATCAGGAATTTTCAAAAGGGCTGCTTTTGCAGCAGCCTTTATATCATCCAAAATATCTGTGGGCACGATGGCTTGATCCTCAGGCTTGCTGAATTCTCCGTCACCCGACAATGCCTCTACCGGCTCTTCTCCCAGTACACCTCTGAGGTCGTGTTTTTGCACAATTGGTCTCAGTATTTTTTTCCACTGCATCTCCCAGAGAAGGAATTCAGTGGGAGACAGCAAGGCAGTCATTATATATCTTAAATCATGTTGAATAAGGGTATGGCCGGCTAAAGTAAGGTCCAGCATGCTCTTAAAGTAGGATGAATTGCAGCCATAATCCTTTGCCGCTCTTCTCACATCTTTCACCTCGGCGTATGGAATTTGTTCCCACCGCAGGTTCCCATACTGATTCAAGGTGACTGGGGCTGTAAGCCTGTCAAGGTCCTGAACCAGGCCCAAATCCCCATCTCTATGGCTTCCTCTCAGATCCGCATCCAGCTCCCTCCTGGCCTGGTGTTGTGGCCAGGGGTGCCTCTGTCCTCTTCCTCCTCAGAGGAAGAAGCAGAGTGAGCTAGGGCGTGGAGCCTCCGGCTGGCTGGAGAGACCTGGTGGACTGGGTCTTGGCAAGCCAAGATGGCCTGCTTCCGGTCAGGCCAACTTCCAGTTCCGGTGACATAGAGACCGGAAATGGGAGGAGAGAGGGAAGCCTGAGTCCCATCCAGAGCAGAAGGGGTGGTTGAAGGGGTGGAAGGGGCGGGTCCTGATGATATCATCAACACGACAGGAAGGGAGGGACCCAATGCAGGGGCGGGACTCGACACAGGAGGGGCCGCAGGTGGAAGGGCAGGAACACAGGGAGGTGAAAGATGAGAGGCGCCATTTTGTGCTGGACACATCCGAGCCTCTTGGGTGCCATTTTGGATGTTCATAACTTTATCAGAATTTGGGAGTAAACTAGGGACAAGGGTTTCAGGATTGAGGGTGCGGACAGGGCTCAGAGTGGAGTGGCCAGTTCCACCCTGAGGAAGGGTCTGAGTGGGGCAGGAGGCAGCAGGGAGCTGGCAGCAGGGAGCTGGCAGCAACCCTGTGTCTGAAGGCAGGATCTGGGTCCTGTCCCACTCATAGGGGAAACGCATAGGATTGGGAAGGGACGAACACGGGGAAGGAGAACTGAGGACCCCACTTTCCCTCTTATTTTTAACTAACTTAAGAATAGAATCAAACGAAGGATTAAACTTCCCCACTTGAAAATTTCCCTTAACTTGCTCATTATATATACATTTCCCCACTCTTTGCCAAAAAAAAATTGAAGAAACATCGTCCCAGGTAGCCCCAGGAAAACGTTTAAACAAAAAATCAACAAAAGCTTTAAGTTTCTCTTTTGAAAAAGAAACATTTTCTGTAACAAGGGTAGCTTTAACTTTGACATAAAACTCCTGCTGGGCCGGGGACAAGCAGTTTCCCATCTTTCCCCAAAACCTAAAATTTCCCAACCACGAGGTAAAAATTTTACTCAAATGAAACAAACTCGTGCGCGGTGCCTACACTCAAGCGCCAACCACAAGACTCACGTGTGAGTTGAAGGTGCCTTGTGTGGGCTGGTGGGCTCCTACCGGTCCTGCAGATCTGTGATGCTCCAGCGGAACGGATGTTGACTCTGTGGTGATCCAAAGGGTGCCAACAGGCCAAGAAGAGCAGTCCTTCCACAATGAAGGGAAAACTCCTCCCAGAACTGGTCCCAAATGGCGGCTTCTTTCCTGAAGGTCACAGCTCACAGAGCCATCACCCTCCAGGAGATACTCTCAGAGACTGAGTGACTGCAGGGTCCTTGTTTGGGCACCAGCTGTGGGTGACCCTCGAGGTGCTGTCAGGGTGCCTGCCTTCCCAAGAGCATCTCCACTATGGGTGGCAGCAACAGGTCCCTCAGCCCACCAGACGCCCGAGCCTGGATGGCGTAATAGCAGCCTCACCAGAGAGCAAGAGGATTCTTTGTTTGGAGGATCCAGCTGGGTTTATTGAAAGGAGAAGGTTCAGGGCAGGGAGAACAACCACAACTAAAGGGGATTAGGGGCGAAGAACAAAAACAGGAGGGGGATCTGGGTATATAACAATGGAGTAACAGGAGGGGCCAAGGTAAAAAGGTCCAATCAGGGAAGGAGTTGTAGTGGGGTGACTTAACTTGGAACCAGTGGGGGAACAGTAGGGGTGTGGAACTCAGGGGAACAACCAATGGGGAAACTGGGGATACAGAACTTTCTTGAACAGGGGAAGGAACTCCAGATAAGGGACAGCAGCCTTGTGGGCGAGGACTCTGAGGGGAGTGGTTAAATTAGAGATCCTTCCCAAGGCATTTCTGCCTTGTCACAGGTGCCGCTGTCTCCCACAAGTGGGGTCTCACCAGAGTGGAGTAGAGGGGGAATCTGCTCCCTCACCCTGCAAGCTTTGGGTGCAGCCCAGAACGTTGGGTCTCTGGGCTGTGACTGCACATTGCTGGGTCACACTGAGCTTCTCATCAACCAGCACTCCCAAGTCCTGCTCTCAATCCATTCTCTGCTCGTTATTTGTATTTTTCTTGGGATCACTCTGACCCAGATGCAGCACCCCTTCCCACTGGCCTTGTTGAACTTCATGAGGTTCACACAGGCCCACCTCCCAAGCCTGTCCAGGTCCCTCTGGATGGCATCCCTTCCCTCTAGTGAATGACCACACAGCATGGCTTGATGTCACTGGCAAATGTGCTGAGAGTGCCCTCAATCCCCAATGTCAGTGTCACCGACAAAGCTGTTAAACACTGCTGGTCCTACTATGACCCCTGAGGATCACCGCTCACATTTTGGTTTTCTCCTACTCCCAGCACTAATCTGGCAATCAGACTTTTTTTGTGTCATTTGTTGTGAGAAAACATCACGCGTGATGATGGATTTGTCTTTTCCAGACATCTTAGTCTGTGATTGGCTCTTGAAAGCTATATTTGTGGTCTGTGTTTGGTAAAATATTTTGAAAACATCTGTAAAACACTATTTCAAATATCTAGGTTTTGGCTTATTAAAGATGAGTACATTTGCCAAATGTAAACTGAAAAAACCCTCAAGCAGTTTAGGACAGTGAAGATGTGTTTACAAAAAGCAGAAAATATTTGCCTCTATTTGTTCCCAAAGAGAGTCGTGATTTTGTGGTGAATGCAAGCTTTTTTCACCTATTTCTTAACAAAACAATATCATGTGTGGTTGAATCATCTTGTTGAATACTTCTATTACATGGCAGGGTGCTAGTTGAGTTGTGGACAGTCACTAACATGGCATTTAGAAGAAGCTGTTAAAGAAAAATCTCTTTTGAAATATGAAGTGATGGAAACTTTCAGGCCATAGGTTCTTATAAACGAACAGTGTATGTGAAAGATCATGAACTGTTAATATCTTGCACATAAACTTTGCGATTTTTCAGCTGAGCATGTTTCCAATGCTGTCAGTTTATATTTAACAAGAAATTTTTGACAGCTTGTCTTTTAGATCACATTATACTAGAAGAAGCTTATTTATAATGAACATGATCTAAAATATTAAAGGTGTGATTACACCAGGAGTTTTGGAGATTTATATTTTGAATCGAGTCTTAACTAACAGCTAAAGAAAGAAATTAAATGTTATGGCATGCTCCTCTTTAAAATAAACACATTTTCCTTGTCCTGGATAGGTCATTAAAGGGCCACATTCTTTGCAGAATCAAGGTACACATAATATGAATTCAGATCTTCAGAGGGAAGAGAAGTGAACACTTATTCTCAGTTAATAACACAGTTATTTTTGTTTGTGCTTGAATGAATTCTGTCTTAGCTCCATTCCAGAGATTCTTGGATTTATGTGGCTGCTGTTGTAGCAGTGACACTTCCAGTTTAGTTTGAAAAAACAGAATGTAATTTTAATTAAATAATTGCCAGTTATAACTCCTTCCTGGCCAATTCCCTTCAATACATTGTGAATGCTCAGTTTTTCCTCTTCTGCTCCTCTACAGATGAGTTCTTCCATGTTAGGTGTGCGTAATGCTAAGAGGACTATTTACTTTTATTTTTAATCTAAGTAAAACAGCTTTGCAACCCTTTCACAAGTGACATGGCTGGCTGCATCTCTTGTGCATACAAATGCAGTTCTGTGTGCATTAGCCAAAAGGCACAATAGAAAGATTCTCTCTGTGGTTTTACCCAGACACCGCTGTCTTATCGATACAGATCCCCAACACGATGGCTTTCCTCAGAGTGAAACAGGATTCTGCTGAAAGCACAAATCAAGACTTACCAATCTATTTTTATAAGTTTAAGCATCACAAGTCCTTTGTGTAGATACTGAATGTAGTTCGAAGGGACTCCCATAATATTAAAATTTGTATCAAAAGCTGTAGTTTAGTTTGCTTCCAGTAGTTGGCATTTTCTCAAGGATTTAATCTTATAAAAATGAGTTTATTAATAATATTGCAAATACTTACATTATAACTGAGCCCAAATGCAATGTAGTGTCTATGAAATGCAAAATGAAATTCTTGTTATTCGTTGTGTCTGTCTCCTGTGGTGTAGGTCACAAGTATACTGTGGAGGTGAGGGGCTCAGGTTGTGTTAGGATTTGCTTAAACCAGATCCCATCCTCTGCCTTTTCTCAGTTTTAAATTTCTTGCCATTAAGCCCTGCAAGCTATTCCCTTCTCTTAGCAGGGTAAATTCATCATTTCATTAATCATTCAGCAACCTGAGCTTGGTCATGGCTTCAGGCTGCCGCACTGTTCTCCTGCTGCCCTTGAGTGCTTCACCCTTTACTGTTTCAACCTGGTAATATTGTAGGGTGTTGAAGTGATTCCTTATAAGTGTCAAAAGTCCCATTTTTGGTTGTAATAGAGCAATCTCTCCAGTTTGGCACCTCTGTCAAAGTTTCTCAGAGTTCTGGCCTGAGCAGGGAGCTATAGCTGGTGTAGATGAGATGGTTACATCCTGCGGGCGTGTCCTCCTGGCCCTTATGTCTTCTGATGAATGCCCATGGGGCAGGAGAATGAGATCCATTCCTGGTGGGTAAACAAATGGAGCTGGCAGCCCCTTCAACTATTATGTGCAGAAATTCCCTGGCTCATAGCAGGGAGGGTGTGGGGGTTTTTGGAGGACTTTTGGTACTTGGTCTTCGGGCTTGAAAACTTGCTGTGCAGCTACTTTGCTTTTCTGTCACATCAGTCATGGCTCCTGAGCAGCCACATGGGTTTTCCTGCTGGATCTGTCAAGCTTGTTCCTATGACTTAGTGACTGGGATTATGTCACTTGGTGTTTTGCTCGCTAGCATCCACTTTCAGCTGTGGCTTTTTTTGCGAAATAAACCGCTGAGAATAGTCCAGCATAATGCACTGCTTTCCATAATGTCCATTAGGTGTCTCCACATGCTGGGGGCTTGTGGGTACTTTAATTACATCTTCCCAATTAACAGCAGCGTGCTCTGCATGCTTTCCTTGAATGGAGTCCTAGATTTCCATAGTGAATAAAATGCTGTCACACTCATGCTTTCTGCAAGGAATTCTCATTACTGGAAGAACTCAGGCACTCGCAGACCACTATTTGTCAGTTGCCGTGCCTGAGCCTTAATTAACGTTGCGTTTTTAAGTACGTAATACAAACAAAATGGTAATTCTGAGCCTGTAACCACTGGCACGTTCTTTCCTACCACTGTGCAGCTACTCTGTTTGCAATTCAGAACAGTAAGAGAAATTACAAGTAAATTTAATATACGGTCATAATGCTGTCTTTCATCATTCTTGTTTGCAGCCAAAGCCGCTGCTGGAGCCCTTGTTAGAGCAGTAAGTTTTTTCCAGTTGTCTAACTTACTCTGCCCTGGGTTTATAGATATGTCTATGGATTATTTGCTGTCTGGATCATTATCCTGCAATTTGACAGAGTCTCAAAGGGAGAAGTCAGCTTCTCTCAACACCAAGTGCAGGTGTTTCTGTGTATGTGTGTGGTAATAGGAATAATCTCCATCTCCTCTCCTCCTTCCTCATTTTTATGAAGACTTGGCCTTTTACCTTACTTAGAGTGTTGACAAGAACCTGCAGGCCTCCTGGAGCACCACATCTGGACTATTCTAGCCTAACTCACCTTTGAAGGATGGTTTAAAGTGACAAGACCCATTTTTATTAATTGTGATCAACCTTTAAGGTAAAATGAGAAACTGTCCCATCATAAACAGGCGAAGTAAACTCAAACTAAGCCCCATTACTAGAGCTTGCCTTTATAATCTTTCATGCATTATCTG
>WAAG01070827.1:61551-63377 GCA_013390105.1 Tichodroma muraria | reverse complement strand
TTTTTTCTCTATCTGAGATTGTATTCTGGCACAAACAGATCAATTTATTATTTTCATTTTTACGTCCAGCCTCCAGAGTCACCCCTCCTTTTATCCAGTAGCTGACAACAGAGGAAATCAAAACAATGCAAGGAGTTGATTTTGTAGTAAATATGAATCTATATGATGATGTGTTACCAAAAATAGACACTTACTGCCATAAGGAGAGTTAGCTGAGGAGCCATTAAGAAATCCAGGGGAACCTGGTACACCTAGATTGGGCATGCCGGCATTGCCATATCCATTCATGCTATTGCTGACTGTGTTGTAATTGGACTGCTGAGGAGTACTGCTGGGAACATATCCTCGCGGGGAAACACTGCTTGTGTTGCGACTGTAACCTACTGTGTTAGAAACCCCCCCACCCCAAAAAAATAATGTTATTTTATAAGATAGACCTAGGGCTGGGGGGTTTCCTCATGCAGCATATATTACACAGTTTTAATTGATTGCACAGCTTTGCTCTGGGTTGTCTCTCACTGCCCTATCAACTCTTGCAGCTTGAGATAACCTTATCACGCCAACCCTACTTAAATCATCCGCGAGCACTCTATGTTGTCTCTCCTCTTAGCACAGACAGCCAACAAAAGCTCTCTTCGATCCAGCTGTGTCAGGTGCCTTCACGTTTGTCTTTAGGAGCAATTATCAACAGGCTCGAGTCCCGCTTTGTACCAGCACACTGCGTGAACTTTCAGCCTCTCCACGCCTTCAAATGCCAGAGCTGACAAGAAAAACTTTTTTGTCGCGGTGATTTACTTTAAAAGGCTGTTTTGGGGTCTTCATTTTGTGATTGATATTTTTATGCTAACAACAAGCTTTCTTAAGGTGTAGCCATCAGTGAAAACTAATTCAAGAGCAGGTACAGAATTTTATAAGGCTTATTAGCTTGGAAACGCATTAAAAGACAATCTTTTTAGAAGAGGAAACATAGCGGAATCAGGATTTTAAACAACAATTTGTTCCTATCTGAGCAATCAATTTAATAATTACGTTGCAGGCAAAAAAAAAATATGCGTTTGAACATATCTAATAATCCTGTTTCCCTCCTTTCATTAGTATCAAAATTAATTTTAAATGCAATATGCTACATGCATTTTCAATTACAACAGGTAAATTAAATCAACTATTACTTTTATTAGTAACATATATGTCACACATGCCTACAAACAAAGTATTTGAAAATCACAGACATCAAATTAGATTTATCTGTGTAAATATTCCAAAACCAGGTGGAGGTACCGAGACATAATTATTTTATAAACCAACCATACACGCTGTATATTTACTGCGAATAACAAAGATCTTTCTACACTTTGCCAATTTCATTTTCTTTTTTTTTTCCCCCACTGGAGATGCTTCATGATAACAGTAAATGAAAGAACAGGGAGAATTAAATATTACGAGAAAGTTAAAGACGGCATTTCATTCCGCGCTCAGGCACAGGGCTACGGGGACAGAGAGAGGGAGGACACGACCGGCTCGCATGAACAGGCCAAAAAGCTGCCAACAAGGTGAAGGATTAACCCTTGAAATCCCGCCTACCTTGGTCGTTGGCTTGCGATGTTTCGGAGACATTGACAGCGAGCTGGCTGCTGAAGGAGTTCACGCCCATCATGCCGGTGTGGGCGGGAGTGTTGGCTAGAGTGGGGATCTGGTTGTGGTTGCGGGGCACGCTGTACAACGCCTCAGCAATGTCAGCTGCTCTTTTCAGGATTATTTCCTGAAGAGACACGAAACAAGCACTGACAACCCAGATTTGTGCAAACGGTCCAAGTCGCAGTAGCGCT
>WAAG01070827.1:44051-49051 GCA_013390105.1 Tichodroma muraria | reverse complement strand
TGTATAAAAAGTTGCATTAAAAATGTGTGGCCACTGAAGACAAAATTGATATTTAACTCCCTGCTGAATACTTCACCCCTATCAGAGCACCTTTATCATTTCACCTCAAAACATTATACAAAGTCTGCAAATGCCTGGTGTTTCTCCTTTTCTTAGGCTTTAAAATGATGCTAAGTTCACCACTTTATCATCAACTGTCTCTACCAAGTGCATTTCATCTATAAGAAATTCAGATGCTCGGGAAATTAAAATTTCAAAGATCTGCTGCAAAAAAAATCAATGGGTAAAGATCAATGCTCATAGAAATTTCATGAACTTTGAACTGATATGGGCATGATGATGAGAAGTGGTTGGAATTTCAGGTTGCTGATTGTTCCTCACCCAGATGAAAAGCAGCCTACGGGGCTGAGGGGAGGTATGTACATTGGAGATGGGTTTTCGCTTTAATATTTTGTCAGACAAAAAAATTAATTTTTAGTCTATTTTGGTAACAAGCACAAATAAGGAAAAAATCAGCCTTTCCGATGTGACTTGTAATACCACCACTTCTTAAGAGCACCTAATGCTTTGCACATTAACACTGCAAAGAAATGAAATCGGTTCCCTTTGCAGCCGATTGCAGGTGCAAATTAATATTGTAAAATGAAGATCAATACATGGACAGGGCAAAATCAATAGTGGCTAAATTATTGCTGCATTTTCCTCCTCATTCAAGATGAGTTGTGTTTTCCTCTCAAAGTCAATACTTTGCAGCTTTTCTCATTAATTTCTCAATAAATTTGGCAATGAATTTCAATCACAGAACTCGGCAGGGTGAGCCAAGCATTGTGGAATGCATAGGAAATACAAAGGCATGGAGGGGTTGAACACATCATTCATCAGAAGGCACTCTTGCTTGTTGAAGCAGGACTAATATCCCTGGACTTACTAAGGACAACCTATTTACTGTAAAAAAAAAGGAAGAAAGAAAAAAATTTAAAGGCATTTAAGTTCTCCTCATTCCACAAAGAAACTAAAAATAGATTTTTCATTAAAAAACCAAAACGACGCCTTTGTCTTTATCTCCCCGATTTCTCGTAATTGCTTCACTTTCCCTCAGATGGCAGGAAGGGAAACAATGGCACTCGCTCGCTTGTTTCAATTACAGGCCTAAAATTCACAGGTCAGCTCATAATTACTCTCGATCCGATAATGATATAGAATTTTCCTTAAAATGCTCATGCCAGCGTGGGGAAAACTGCCTCCACACTCTTTGGTTGTTTACATATTTGCTCATTTATTTATTTTCCTCGCTGGAAAGCAAAGCCCACCCCAGGTGTTGACATCCACAATGCTGGCTGTCTGTGAGAGTGAAGGAAGGGATTGTCCTGCCCTTCAACAAACACAACCTCTTTTTATTCCCTTAATTTTGTCTGGCCTCTGCTTTTAGGTAGCCCCAAACAGGCGTCAAGGAGGACCTGGCAGAGAATGCTGGGATGCAGTGCTGCTCACAAAGGAGGAGACAAGGACATGTAGTGGTTGAATGAAGAGGAATGGCTACAGACTGGAAAGGGAGTAGGTTTAGGTGGGACACTGGGACAAATTCTTCCCTGGGAGGGTGGGGAGGGGCTGGCACGGGGTGCCCAGAGAAGCTGTGGCTGCCCCTCGGAGCATCCAAGGCCGGGTTGGATGAGGCTTGGAGCAGCCTGGGACAGTGGAAGGTGTCCCTGTCCATGGTGGGGGGTGGGACTTTGAAGGTCCCTTCTGGCCCAAACCAGTCTGTGACAGGAGTTAACAAAGAAATATTAAAAGAGTGTTTTATGGGCTCATTTGTGGCTTTGACATCTTTGAAGACGAATGTCAAATCACTCAGTTCAGGAGTCATCCCTCCCTCTCAGCATCTGCTGTAGAGTAGATCAGAACATCCCCAGCAGAACAGACTTTGTACTCAAAAATGGAGAGGGAACAAAAATTAGGCAAAACACTCCCTGGCCTGTTCCAGAAACCCACCAGACCAACCAGTGCCTTCCCCCTCCAGGAGGGATGGAAGGAGCACAGGACGAGGGGAGGGAGAAAACAAGGGTGAGGGGCCAGAGAGCAATCAGAGAAACAGCAAGCATCTTCCCCAAATGTGTACCAAATTAAGGTTTAAATACACTCTGTGACTAATAATCTGTCCCCTGATTTTCAAGAGCCTGGTGCCAACACTTGTGGGGTCTCAGCAGGGCTGGTGCACCCTCACTGCATGAGAGATGCCAGGAGGCTGCTGAGAAACCTCTGATGGGAAGACCACGGTAATCTTCCACCCTCAGATAATCCTCAGGGATTCTCAGCCCAGCCCCTCCAGGCTGTCCCACCATAGGACCTGGGCTCTTGGCACACCTTTTGGTGGTGGCACTCGGTGACAAGTGAAGCACTAATACCTCACGGCCCTCGATTCCTCAAGGGCACCAGCGTTTCCACTTTGACTGAGAACAATCGTGTTCCAGGCTCTGATGTTTGCCAAAAAAGTCATTACCATCATAATAGCTGCAGATTTACTTTAAATGAATGAATGAATGGAGATGGAGAAGGAGCCGGAGAGGGAGAGAGCAGGGGAGAATGAATGAAAAACACTTTACATGCCACACAACCCTCTAAAAATGAGTGAAGCAGGTGGTACACAGGGAACAGGACCTCATACACCCTCTCTTGTGTGTGCTCTCCTGTACCACATCCAGGGCCACTGGATGAGCATCTGGATAGAAGGATGATGTGTCTGGTCCCAGAGAGCCACATGACGGTTGGATTTATGGGAAGGGACAGCCTCACCTGGGACATGGATGTGGACATGGACATCCTCCCAATGTTCTCTGTTGTACAGACATCACTCTGCTGCTGCTATGGCTATTTAGACCCAGTGATACTGGATATATTTAAATATTTAAAGAGTTAAAAGGTGAAGTCTGAAGTAGGGAATGGAAAGCACTTGGAGTAAACCCGCTTGGGGTGTTGGTCAATGGAGTTATTGTATCAGACCACACCAAGCATTTCAGTGTGAGAACAGTTTGCAGGGTCAAATACCCACAGATTTGTCATCATTTGAAGTTACAGAATGAGCAGATCATGAGAAATTTGGGATCACATCAGTAGAAAACAGCCCCAAGGAGAAGGACTTGGGGGTGTTGGTTGATGAGAAATTCTAGGTGACACAGCAATGTGCCCAGAAGGAATTTTTGCAAGGAGGCCCAGGCACAGATTCCCAGAGCAGCTGGGGCTGCCCCTGGATCCCTGGCAGTGCCCAAGGCCAGGCTGGACACCGGGGCTGGGAGCACCTGGGACAGTGGGAGGTGTCCCTGCCATGGCAGGGGTGGCACTGGGTGGGCTCTGAGGTCCCCTCCAACCCAAACCATGCCAGTTTTTAGCAGGGAACGTTGCAAGGGAAGGACTTGGCACTATTTCAGTTAAGGAGAAGGAAATCTGTGTGATATCAAATCATAAATGCTCTCATCATGCCAAGGAAGTCCCACAGCCCAACACATATGGAACTACAACAAAACATGGCATTTTATGAAAATAACATATGATTAAAACAACAAAGTACTGTACTCCAGAAATAAGGCATATTCCTGATTTAGTAAAGTGTGTTACCATGTGCTACTACATCAAAGCAGGCAAATGTACATTTCAACTGCTCAAAACTCCAAGGTACTTTACTAATTAAGAAATATTTTACTGGAATAAACTGACCTTTTATCTATTTTGGCATTTGGGGTATTATTTTCGCTATTTTCTATTCCTTTGCTGGGCCACACAGTTGAATAAATACCTCCTCTTTACAGATGGGTCTGTGTGGATCCATCCCCACCCACTTGCTTCCACATACACATTTTAGAGAATTATGCTGGAATTCTGCTACAAGAGCCTGAGTGCACAGAAATTCTTCCTGAAATTCTCCTGTGTCACAGAGCTGGATTACACAATCCTTGTGCAATACAAGAATTTCAGGTCCTCTGAATAGGAGAGCAATGAAATATAAGAATTTCAGGTACTCTGAAAACGATGCTTGATGGCAGCAAATGGCAAATGTGATCATTTGCCTGTCATCACTGGCTGAGCTCTTCAGAGGTATTTATCCATCTCAGAGCCATATGAAATCTGTGATGCCTCAGCAAACATCTGTAAGAGCTGGAATTCTGCACAACTTCTCCCCGTTTATATTCGGTAGCGATCACCCAGCATAAGAATATAATACTGTAATATTTTAATATAATATTTAGACAAATAGGACTTATAATCAGATCCTTAAGATCATCTAACAGAGCTCCTACAACTGCATTCCTCTGTTGTATAATAATTTAAACAAAAATAGATCTTACTCAAAGTTGTGAAATCTCTGTATTACTTGTGGATATTGGAAAAATACCTCAAATAACTTACAGAATGCATAGAGTCTATAAAAAGTTTTATTAAATTCTTAAGCACAGTGGATGTTGCCACTTTAAAAAAAAAGAAAGCAAGCCTGGGTTATTATTTTAATCATTCAGAATTCTGTTAAATTATATGTTTAGGTTTCAATGGAAAATTAAAAATATTTATGCACGTTAAAATATACAGATATACAAAAATATTCCAAATAAAAATACTTTTGTATGCTAAAGTTATTTATCTTAGAGAAAACTGCAAATGCTGAAGGTTTTAATTAGGTAGCTAACGAAATTCAGTTTTCTGAGGAGCCATAATGCACATCCATATTTAACAAGTTCTCAGGATTTTGCCAAAATAATTCCTTTATTTCCACCCTTAACAATTTTACGCGTTGGGAATTTTGAAATTAAAATTTGAAACTATCCAGTCCTAGATTGCAACTTGCAAGCTTATAAAAGACTGGGATAGCAAAGGGAATTCATCAAGCATGGGTTGCTGGGACAGCTACTGCATCCCTGCATCTCCTGCTCCTTTGGCACATGCACAGCCAGCGGACAACCCTGGAAAGGACCATGGAATATTCCAGCTGGGATCAGCACCAGCTGACCCCCAAC
>WAAG01070827.1:36551-39051 GCA_013390105.1 Tichodroma muraria | reverse complement strand
CTTTGCAGCAAAACAACGCTGGCTTTTGGGATAAATCATCTGCCTCAAAAGCACCGCAGTCACCACCATCCCGTTTGGAAGCTCTGGTGAAACCCAATCCTAAAGATCAATAAATGTAAATATTCTCTCCTTCACCAGCCAAAAGTGAGGCACTCAGCTCTGGGTGCCAGCGTTTTTGCTCAGCAGTTTTGATTTCTTTGGTAATAGTGGCAATATAGGAATCACAGGTGCTACCATCACCTAAAAGTTCATTTCAACAATAGACCTTAGGCAGACACAAAAACATATCCAGGATGCGTTAACGGTTTCAAAAGTCCTCCCTTAAAACTACCCAGGAACACACTTTTCCCATTAGATCCAAATTAATAGATAGAAACAGTTGCAGTCTAGTGGGAAAATATTCATCAAAATGCACATCATCTGCACATCATCTGCAATCTGCATTATCTACCCAATAAGCAGCGAGGACTCTCCCTGAATCCCTGCAGTCTGACGAGTAAACAGTTAAAGGCTCTTTGTTTTCAAAAGAGAGATTGATTCATCAGATCAAATTTATTACCTAGAATCCTCGTCCAAAAGTACAGTAAATTAAATCGCTATTTCTCCCTTTTCCCTCCCCGCACCTCAGTTAAATTCATTGGCAAATGCCAGAAAAACTCTAACACACGTTTCAGATAAAAAGCCAGCAATACTTCATCCCAAAATAAGAATTTTCACATTAAAACCACTGCAAAACCACAAAGTTCCGACTTTTTCTTGTGCTGTTGTGAATTAAAATCAAATGCATTTAAATGAATTGGCATAAATAAATCATTCCCAGGCTTGGGAGTTTGTATCCCGAGTTTTAGGTCTGAGGGACATGTCTTTAGAGACAGACTGTGAATAGGGTGGGTTAAAGTCATTTGGATCCAACAACAGCTCCTTGAACCCATGCCTAAAACTTCAACTGAACCTTCAGGGAAGTTCAAGAAATTTGGATAGGTGGCCTGAAAAATATTTTGCATCGCCGAGCACTTCTTAACTCCTTTTTCTGGCTGGAGGAGAGTAGGAAATACCATTGTTAATCTATTTCTGGCCAATATGAAAACAGGAAGTAACAGACATCTTGTGAGGGAGCTGGATCCCATGGGGCATGGGGACATTTCTGAGACCCAAGAGGCTGGATGGGCACCAGAGCTCATATGAACAGGTCTTTTGAGGTCCAGCTACCAGCAGTTACACTTCCTGCAAGACACATCCTGCTTTTAACAGCCTTTGTCATTCCTGCGTATCACTGAGAGACGGGAGCTGTCATCCCAAGAGGAGTATGGAAACCACACACTTACCAGTGTAGACGAATCGGCCGGGAGCACCTTTGCAGAACTGTTTGGATTTGTAGGAGAGAGTTACTTCAACAACTCCTGGAATGTGCCGTGGTGGTGTTTGAACTCTGATGGCGTGGGGTGTTATCAGCTACAAAAATCGTACAGAAAACATACCTTAAATCAAGATGGCACTGATAAGGCCGATGCCAGCCAGTTTACATAATCACAAAAATGACTTTCAATGGCGCTCCTTGTCTCCAAACTCTCCCTCCGTGCTGTCACGTTGGAAGATATGGGTTCTACAAGGGTTTTTTTAGAAAAAGCTCTGTAAACGATCCTTGGTTTTCGTTTGCAGGAAAGGCCACAGGGCATCATTCATATGAAAATTGCCTCCATATGTCTCCTTAAGGCTACTCCTGGTAATTTTAACACTAATTGTCCAATTGTACTGGGAGACCTCCTGCAGCAAGTCTTCCACTAGAGGGCCATGAAGTGCCTCAAGTGCATTCCCGGCCGGGCAGTCGATTGTCACACGCGAATTCATGGTTAAAAAGGCACCGTGAAACAAAACCTCATGATACCTCATGTCAATAGCCTATTGACAGCTTGTTAAAATCATTCATGGAAAAAATGTTACAGTTCAAAGCCCACCAATTTAGATAGCTTACCTCACTCCAGACCAACATAGTTCCAAATACGACTTGTAAGCCATCAAAGAAGTTGTCTCCGATTATGATGACAGTAGCCCCACCAGTAGTCCAGCCTTCACTAGGACTGATGGCCTTTATGCACGGAGTAGCTGCTTGTACAAGACAGAAAATCAAGACCTTAATACCCCTCCTTGCCCGACACGAGCTCTCTTCCCCAATGACAAACCATGCAAAGCACAATAGGAGGAAAGTGCACGATTTCTCGAGGAGGCACACAAAGGGCAACCGTATATCAGCATGTTGATGTATTTAAAGCAAACTATTAAATGTTTTATAAAGCAAAGGCCAAGCAGCAGAACACTGGTGAGCAAGGAAAAACTGGCTTGATGTAGCAAATTGTATGTCAGGGCAAATATGGCTATTACAAATGATTAAGCATCGCATGCATGTGGCATGTCGATTTATCTGCTTTGCTGTACAGATCTAAGCAGAGTCAATCAAAAGGTTGTTGAGGGAGATGGAAGAGCAAATGCTCTGAATTTCGAT
>WAAG01070827.1:24266-33994 GCA_013390105.1 Tichodroma muraria | reverse complement strand
AAAAAAAAAAAAAAGACCGAAATTCCGTAAAAAAATAAACTCATTGTTAATTATGGCACTAATATTTTTATATATTACCCAGCCTTGCGGTAGTAAACATCTCCACTGTACTGGTTCCCATTAATCAGTTAGCTCTCCTGAGTAATATCACAGCATTTGTCACCTTTCTCTGGATTCACAATATTGAGGCACTCAAACAGGCCTAATCTTGCCTCATGAAGACTTCTTTGTTCTGCCTGCTAAAATGTCTTGTAATTGTGCTTAGGATGTCCAGATGGCTGGCTGATACTCCAGCTGATAGGATTATACCTTTTACCTCTCCTAGGGCCATCTGTTCCCTTTAACTCGCTAAAACCCTGCAGCCTGGATTCAGTTGTCGTTATTGCATAAACCTAACAGCATTACAGGCACTTGGCATGCAAATCACTTCTGTGCTGCAGGCCTGGTGCTGGGACAGGACTTGCTTAAGGTTTAAACAGTGGAGGAGTCATTTATGGAGGAGAAAAAAAAAAAAAAGTGACAAGGAAAAAAAAAAATTAAAAATTGGTTCTCCTCCGCGGTGCCGGGAGGTGGAACGGTTGTTTTTCCTCCAGTTGTATTCAACTACTGTAAATAATTTGCCGTGCTTTTTGTGAGCTCAAAGGATTCAATGGCAGCCTTCCACAGGAGCAGCAGGGGGAATTAGTTTACTTGGAAACGATCTGCGAGTGTGTGTATATACTGCTGGTGAATATTAGATGATTGGATAATGAGGTGTTAGCAAGGAGAGGCTACGGAGAAGTAAATATCGTGGTTTTTAGCGGGTACTTCTCTTTAAAGAATGTGTTACTAATGCAAAGCATTCCATTCGCCAAGGAAGGTGCCGGGACACAAGGAACTCGGAGCATGGCATAAACCCATCCCAGCGTTTTAAGAAGGTATCGGTACCCGGGGTTATGTTCTGACCAGAAGGAAACAAAGATTTTCAAGTAAGTCAGGTCAGGATTTGGGGACTTTTCTTTGCAGCTCGCACCGTCCCCATTTTAAGAGGCGGAAGCTTGTTCGGGGTACACTAAAACCCCAGGAAGCTGGGTGGTGATTTCAGCGGGAGCAGAACCCGGGGGTGACTCTTGTTTCCAAAGCATGGCCCTGCTCATGAGGATCTTGAGATCTCCTGAACCCCACCAACTTCCAGAGGGAGCGGAACTCTGGCCCTGCCTTTCCCTCCTCCATCCAAGGGCGTCAGGATTCTCTGCCGCCCTGTTCCAGCAGTGTTTGTTTACTCCGGGTTGTTTCGTTACCATCATTGTTATTAAAAGTAGGACTTTAAGGAGTTCAGATTTTCACATCCATTTGCAGCGGTGCAGCTTACTCGACTGAGCATTTATGGGATGTTAGGCAAAGAGGATTTGGCACTGTTTTTTAACATTTCAAGAAAGCAAATCAATTACCGTATCGCCAAGAAAAAGAGCTGTTGGTAAGTGACATTTATGTAGATTTTCTGTAGCATGGAAAAGTGGCCTTTATTTTTCTAAGCGGTATTTGCTGCTCAGAGTCAAATTCTTGTCATGCAGCTTACAAAAATAAATACTCGTATTTTGCTAAGATCATAATAGCTCATTAGAAGAGGCTGAATTTGGACCTAGACTAAAACCTAACACCACAGGGCTGAGCATGCTTACTTGAACCTATAATGTTGCTAGTTCTGGCTCTCTGGGGAAGGAGAGGACGAGGGGAGAGGATTCAGCCTTCTTAATTGTGAACCTCATTAGTGACGGTTGCTAGGCAAAACACACACCTACTTTCCGCGCATATGAAAGAGATAAACAATACGTCATAGACCATAATGACTCTGGCGCTCAGGGCGACCTTTAATTATTATATTTTTGGTCTCTTATACCTTAGTTATTAATGCTGAAAAACAAATTAGGGTTGCGTGCGTGTGCGGACCGCGGCAGATTTGTAAATCGCTTTCCATTTTTTGATGTCTAGATCGCGTTTCCTTCTGATAGCTGGTGCTCGCCTCACTCATTCCCCTCCCTGCCCGTTGGTAAATACTATTTGAAACGTAAAAGGACAGTGATTGTATTAGCAGCTTAGTATTGTTATCACTTTAATTAATTTTATTAGTGTAAAAAGCCATGATCCTGTCAATGCGTTAGTAACAACTCGCAAGAGGAGTCCCGTGGAAACTGCTGTGCGTGGCCCAGCACATCAGGTCATAGCAGGTTTGAGAGTCTACCTCTTCCAGAACTCAAGCTGCATTAAAATTAAATGCATTTAAATGTGCATTTAAATTTTGGGCAACACCAAAGTCTTCAAGGAAGTTGGACTGGATGATCCTTCTAACTGAAAATATTCTATTCTATTCTATTCTATTCTATTCTATTCTATTCTATTCTATTCTATTCTATTCTATTCTATTCTGTCCCGTCCTATCCCATCCCGTCCTATCCTATCCTATCCTATCCTATCCTATCCTATCCTATCCTATCCTATCCTATCCTATCCTATCCTATCCTATCCTATCCTATCCTATCCTATCCTATCCTATCCTATCCTATCCTATCCTATCCTATCCTATCCTATCCTATCCTATCCCATCCTAATTTTATTAAATAGGGTTTTCCTGCGAGCTGCTTTGCATCCCCACACTGGTATATTTTGCAGTTCAAATGAAGTGATATTTAAATCCAAATTACTATTTTGGGCTTTGCAGGACAATAAATACATGCGTGCACGTGTCCAGGCGCAGCTGCAATTGTGTGTGAGTGATTCAGGGGCTGATGGGCTCCAAAAAGATAGGATTTCACAATTCTGGGTTTTCAGAGACACTTTCCATTCTCCTCTTCATCTCAGCCTATCTTCTTTTAGCAGTTCAGGCAAGAAGTCAATCACATTGAGTCAGGCTGAAGAAAAACATTTTATGCTGTTTTTCTCATCCAAACCCCCTCCTGCCGTAATCTGCAGTAAGGCCCAGGCACAGGAAATTGACCTCACAGTAAATTCTTTACGGATTCGGTCATGTTTTTACCATCCACTTAAACTTGCATACATAACCTGAGACTGTACCTCTGGATCAAGGAATATGACAAGCCAAAATAAAATCAAGTCAAATTAAAGAGCAAGAAAAAGCTGCAAGCAAAACAAGACTGAAATAAAAGAAAAAAGAGAGAAAAGAAATAAAAAAGGAAAAGATGAAAAATTGGTTGTGACTGCAAAACTGTAAGTATTAAATAAAGAAAGAAGTCAGAAGCAAATTCAGAAGCGTCCGAGTTCTAGTTGGCAAGGGCTGAGAAATACTAATGGACATTTTTTAATGGGTGCTTTGATGGATGAGAGAAGAAATGATGTAAAAGTAAATGTAGTGGTGTCTCAACAAAAAGGAAGGTGAAATAAAAAAAAAAAAAAAGGGAAATAAAAAAAAATAAAGCATTGCAAATAAAAAAAAAAGGACATGTAAATGTGTGCCTACCATTTTCCAGATAAGAAGGGGCCGTACCTTCTGAGGGGTCAAGGCGGCGAGCCCGCCTCCCGTGTTTGGAATTGTTGTGTACAAACATGTTGTCTGAGACAGCCAGCACGTGGCCATCCACATTGACTGTTGTTGATACAACAACCTGGAAGAGAAAACAAAACCCCACATTTCAAAAATCCTGCAGATTTCCCCCGAATCAGGTCTCGTAAGACAAAACAACATCCTGTTACTTTTCTGTTTCTATTTAAGCCGAGTGAATGACATCTCTGAATACATCTTTGTTTACGTGGAGACCACTGGTGATTTTTAACTCACAATTGTTTCTCTTCAGAACCTGCTACACTAATTAGAGTTTAATCTCCTATTATGCTAACAAATGAATTCAATTCAGGGAAATATTCTTCTAGCCATTAGTTTCAGAAACACCCCTCTAGCCACTCATTTTAAAAGCTGCTGTTTTGATTGATCTGTTGATATATTGATTAGATAGTTTATCTAATTAAAATTTGTTCACTTGAGACTGTCTTCAAATGAAGGGTTGTGAGGATTCCAAATAAAAAAGCTTAATAAATCAGGAACCGTTGTAACTCCCCATTTTTTCTTCAGTAAATGCTCTCCAGGTCAGTTTTACAATTACGTTTAATGTCTGATAATGAACTTTTTTGCATCTGAAAAGGCCGAGTTGAATATGAATAGTGAAAGTGTTTTCAATCCATGAAAAGTATCCCTTCTCAAGTTCATTTGGATGGTGATTGACCCTGGTATGTCAATGGAATTTCCTCCTTTATTTTTGAGTGAAAGGCTCCTATTCTTGTGTCCAGGTTCAGAGTCCGGCCATAGAAGAGATGATGGATAGGGCCTCCTTTGGCTTCCAGCTGCTTCTCAGTCGAAAATGGCAAAGGAACATATGCAAAAGGCACAACCTTCCCGATGCAAACACCTCCACAATGGAGCTGTGGGACTCCTTCCGGAGGCGGGAGCGCCGGAGCGCCAGCCGGGGAGGGGCCGGCGAGCTGCGCCGGGCTTGTGTGGAGCGAGGCTCTGTAGGTGGATCGCTGTTATCCCAGCTGACATTTACATCTTATTTAAATGCTCCAGCATGGGCCCTTTGCTCTGGTTCCAGGTTCTAAAGGAAGCGTCACTGCAGCGTTTCCTTTGGGGTGGGTAGAGTCCGTAAAGTCGCTGGCTAAGTCAGACCTTATCAACCCAGCTGGTGAGGGCGGCCAAAGGTAGGACAAATCCTAGCGACCACCTTCCATTTATTTAAATTTTGGTTATAACAAAGATATTGCAGGGTTCTCCCACCAGCTTCTAAACCCAAACACTTAAACGAACACAAATGGAAGGGGAGCAGAGCCTCCTTCGCACAGAACTGGTCCAAGGCATCAGAAGAAAATTCTTGTCTGCTTCTATGTTTTGGATCACCTCTGATCCTGTTTCTTATTCACAAGCCATAATTAGCTCTCAGCTATCACGGCACCTTTTCTGTGTATCCTGCCTCCTTGGAGACAGCCATCTGCAGCACCCTTCAGAACAGCCCGAGGGCAGCTCTCTGCCAGGCTGCTCTGCTTCCCCAGCTCTCTCCTCCCAGAAGTGGACACTTTCCCTCTTGTCAACATCCACTTCGGAGAGTGCTGAGGTTGCACGCTCTGCTCGGCCACAGAGCTGCTGCCAGGCCACTGGGCTATCCTCTTTCACTCTTAATGAGATTCCCAGACTTCCAGAAATATTGCAGAACATGCAAGCGTGATTTCCAGCCAGGATTTCTGGGTTTGGTTCCTAGAACACAGTGTATTAAAGAGACAGAGCAAGGTGTATATGAAAATGACAACTATTTTTGTTCTGTCATGTCTATATAGGTCAGCCACCAAGGGAAAATACTGTAGTTCAGCAAAAGAGAGCCGACGTGCTACGCTTTGTTATATCGCCTGGCTCCTGCAGTGCACCTCCACAAAGGTGCTGAGGCAGGGAAACCAGGTAAAAATACTGTTCAAGATCTGACATCCTGTTAAGTCCAGTTAAACCTTCTGAGAGGCAGGCAGATTAGCTAAAGAGACCCAGGAAAGTCTTTCTAGTGCCTACTGGCTCCATTGTCGACCACAAGATCACTCGTGACTGATGCTTCATTTAGTCATCAGAGAGACAAAGAGGACATTTCCACTCATTCCAGGTTTGACCTTCTGTTCTGTTCAGATGGATCAATATCACCGATGCCACGTGAAGCTGAGATGCATGAAAAATGGAAGCCTGGCTCGATTGTTTTGAAGGAATATTTTTTTTTCCAGCTACAGATCTTTTCTGTTGGCTGGCTGGAGGGTGCTGGCTTCCCCGGTTGGTTGGCTGTGCATGAAAACAGATGTCACATGTTCTGCTATAAAGTTTAACCACAAGTAATTCTTCTCCAAACTGAGAAAGTCCTGAACATCTCAATACTACTTCATTGCTGGAACAAAATATGAATCATTGAGAAATATTTTGAAATAAAAGGCAGTTATTTCCTAACGAGCCTTTCGAATGACCCCAGATACAGAGGAAATCATTTGTCCATCCCGTCAGCTGCCTCTCTGTAGTGCTATGATTCACCACAGGATATCTCAAAAGCTGTAAGGAGAAAGTGAAGTATTAAACATTTTCTAACACATTTGAAACAGAAATCTGTGGGCTGGGTCACCACTGCTGGATCTACAAGTCATGAACCAGAGAAGTGTGAGTTCCAAACTTCCCTGTGCTCCACAGTCATGTTCTTAAAGTAAGATCAAACTACGCAGCCCACGTAAAACCTCTGCAGATCTGAGCAAACAGCACACTACAACACAGGGTGATAGAAGGAAGGAAAATCAGGGCAATAATTCCTAAGGAAAGATCCACTTGCTCCAGCATTGATCCATTACAGCCTGCTCCTGCTAACTCCAGAACCAGCACTTAAATTAATGGGGGAAATGTAAAATACTGAGAGCAAATTTTTAAGCACTGGAACAGCACTGAGTGGAAGCACTGACTATGTTTTTTCATAAGCTCAAGATGAAGATGTGATCAAGTCTTTTGTATGTAATTTATGCATTTAGAGGGATCTGTACCTGGAATCTTCGCATGTCTCGTGGGTTGCCTGCATTCTTCAAACAGTTCTGATTGCACTTGAGGAAAAACTTTAGAAAGAATCTATAAAAATACAAAATTGAAATCTATTAGATTCATCAAAATGTAAATCCTATTTTTTAAAAGTTTAATAAAATTTAATCATAAATAGTTATACCAAAAGAATACTCGTAGTGAAATATTACTTTCCTATTCGTTAATGAACTTATTTTAAAGCATAAGATCTCTGTCATAAACACAACATTATTGCCAAGGAAAGGCAAATTTATATTTTTAATTTTTCAACAACTACAAATGTATTGACTCCAGGCCATATCCTTAGCTCGGTGTGGGAAAGTTGATTTCAATGACTCATTGACTTCAAAGGCAATGACTTACACCAGATGAGAATTTGTCTCTATTTTTTTAATACTTTTCATTTTTTCACAACTTATATTAGCAGTAATGACCTCTACGTTGAAAAATTCCAAAGGTAATGATCAATCTTCTGAAAAACACTTGGCTTTGCCTCCGGTTTGGAAACTCTCTATTCAAAGGGACTCGATCCAACTCCTGCTGACTCCAGGGAGATCCAGGCAGGATCTGCCCACCGGCAAGGCCCCGGCTCCCTCATTGTTTTTGAAAGGGAAGGAACATGGCAAATTAGGCCCTGTCTTACGACCTCTTCAACCTTTGCCAGCCTTCAGCTGTGAGGAGTCGCTCTACCCAGGGATCGAAATCCAGCTTATTTCTGCTGAGCGGCAACCAGCAATTATTTAGGACTAACCCTTATCATCCAGGCATCTCCCCATAAACCGTTCTTGCAGCAACGCTGCCTCAGGGGAGCACAGCAAGCACTTAGAGGGAAGGGGAAAGCTTGGGAAGATGGAAACTCCTTTCTGCCGCCCTCCTGCACCGCAGGAACGAGCTGATCTGGGAAGTCTCCACCCTGCAGGTGAAGCAAACCGCGGGATCCTCAGGAGGACATTCGCAGCCTGACATCATCTCTTTTATTTATGCTCTCATGTTCTCATCTTTCATAATAAAACTGTGCTTTAATTAGGTTTTCTGGCTAATGACTGACCACTAATGACAAGCAAAGCTCAGGATTTTCTCCTCACCCAAAGCTCCTCAGGTGCTCCAGCCCAGCAGCTCGTGCTGCCCAACTCTGGTCATGCTGGACAGCGAGGTCAGCCAGAGCTTTCACATTCAGAAGATGGACAGCTTTGATTTATTCACTCATGCCAGCCTTTGTAAGTGACTGGGACAATTCTTGCTGCACACACCTCACAGGAGTCTCTATGTGCCAAGAGCATTCCTGGCAGGAGGCAAGACAGGAACATCTTTCCTCCTTTAGCACCCAACAAGGCCCAGCCGTGGCCAGCAGAAAAAGCAGCAGTGGCTGCACCAATCTCTCTGCTGAGAAGCTTTGAGGGTCATAAAGGAGCCTTATCCCCAAATCAAAAAGTACTTTTAAAAGCTGCTTTTAATCCCTGCTCTTCTTCTCCATTAAACCTTGAGCAGCACCCTGATGTTACCCCAAGACATGAATGCTGAAGGAGCAATCTCTCATATCAGAGGCAAACAGGAAAACAACCAGGTTTACTGAAACTGCATAAATAAATCGATGCTGTCAGTTCAGCTGAATGCACATTTCTTTCAAACTTCCTATCCCAAAATCTGTAAAGGGGTTTCAGCTGTCAAGCTGAAAAAGATCTGGATTTCCATGGTGGATGACACGATCTCCTAGCTTGGATGCTCAGGTTTTCTGGGTGCTGTTGCAGAGATGTTATCAGCAACTCCATGAAACTGCCTTTATGTTAGCCACAAGCTCCCCCTAATTTTATCTGCCATGGTTAGGAGTTTTTTTGGTGTTTTGGATTTGTTTTTATTTTTCTGTTGTTATTTGAGATACTTATTCTCTCCAGATCAATTGATTACAGGCCAGGTTCCCTGCCCTTTGCAGGAGGGTTGGAGCTGGATGATCTTTGAAGTGTCTGCCAAGCCAAACCATTACACAATTCTATTATTCTAAAGGTAACATCCTTTCTGTGAGACCTCTATTTGGTCTTGCACAGCTTCCACCACCCAGACTTCGAGTCTGTGCAAGGCCCAGCTGATGCCCAGCTCCACACAGAACCACCCAGTGCTGGGGAGCCAGGAGCTGGGACCAGCCTCCAGCCTTACAGCTCCTTAGTGCCACATCCAGGCTGAAGAGCAGTATCTTCTCTTATCTTTTTTTTTTTTTTTTTTCCTGATCTCAAATGGGTGTTGTGAGGCTTATTGAGCTAATGTTTGTAAATTGCTCGGAAATTCTCCAATGGATTGTGCACTAGGAATGCTAAGTATTGCTCCTCGTGGATTGTTTTTAGCGTGAAGCATTCATGATGAATTGTTTCTATACAGGGAGCTCACATCCTGTCAAAGAAAAAGGGCCATTAAGCACCCTTTCACTGAACATCAACTGGAACCGGTATTTGTTCAATTGTTTGGTGAAAAGGACCCACTCGTGGTGGAATTAGACATCATCAAGTTTATTAGGATGGCTCTGAGCACCAGGCTAAATATTGATGCCAGGCTGGAGTGAGCGCGAGCAGCACTCGCATTTCAGCTCCGCTGCATTCCTTGGTGGTGAGAGATTTTATTTCGCTCTTTACTCTGTTCTTTCAGAGTTCGTGGAGCACAGGTGGCATCAGGACAAGCTTTTCAGAGGAAGACAGCGTAAGTTAAAAACCACATTCCCAGGCAGGGTGTTCCTCTGTGCCAGGAGGAGATGATTGACTTGGAGGTTGCTCTCAGCTGGCCACCAAGGACTGTGGGCATCCCTCCCACCCCAACCATGAGGTTTCTGTGGCAGAGCAAGAAGCAAGGACCTGAAGCAGAGCTCTGTTTGGTCTCATCTCAAACTTTGAGACAAGAATGAGAATTCAAGCCTTTCTAGGTTTCGCTCTTCCTGTTACATTTTGTATCATAAGCAGAAATTTTAGCCTTTTTAAATAAATACAGCCTTGCAAAATAGCCTTCCCAAACAGGCTAAGCTGCTCCTGAAATACTGATAGGGAGAAAAATGCAGTCTCTGCCATGTCCCCTTGCTCTGATTTTTTCCCACTGCTAGAATGGGGCCTGCTTCCCTCTTAATTAAAATGTATTACCTTCCACAAGACTCCACTATTTTAAGCTAAAATTTACATCTTTT
>WAAG01070826.1:0-21978 GCA_013390105.1 Tichodroma muraria | reverse complement strand
GGCATCTGGATCGACAATGCTGGTAGAGTTTGCAAGTGATGAGAGCACTACAGCCACAGGATTCAGAGCCTCCTACAATAGGGGTATGAACACTCCTTTACAAAGCTTGGAGAACAGCATTAGCAGTATTTGTACAGAAGAACTGAAAACTTTTACTATACACTACAGAGCAGGTCTTTTCGCTGTCATTCTTCACACTTTCACAGCAATTGGAAATGCAGAGGGCTAGGCAATGGTGTGTCTGAAGGTTCACAGGAAACAGAAAATGGAATGTTGCATGGGTGTCATGTTAGTTGTCTTGAGATCTCACATTCTTCTGAGAGCCTCTGTTAGGCTTCTTTGTATTTCCAAAACAATATATTTAAATAAAAACAATGCAATTACTGAAATTAATAGGAGCAGTGCAGCCAAAGAGCACAAAGACTGCGGAATCAAGAGACCTCAACCAATGAGATGCTAAGCCAGTATCTGGGGAAGACATTAGTCAAGGTTTCCTGGGAATTTATGCAGCAGGAGAGGTACTAACCATGAGTACCTTACACTTTCTGAAATAAAAACTTTCATTATGTACACAAAATACAGTGCTTCCTCTACTCACGTGAGGGGTATCTTTTTTGCAAACACAAAAAAGCATTCTGGACTGCCAGACCAAATTCTGTTGTGCTGTGACATGCTTTCAGCAAGAAGGCAGTAGCCCAAAGTTGCCCTATTTCAACTGGAGATCCAAACTTTTTTAGAGCATAAATTGAAGAAGTCTTAGAAAAGTTTTATTTTTACTCTCTTTGCTTTATTCAATAGAGTAATTTCTGGAAAGCACTAGTTCTAGCTTGATAATGCAATCTTGAATACCTGAGCTGATTCTTTTCTGAAGGGCAGTTAGTGCCATCAGAATTCTATGCTAATATGGTAACAGTTGATTGGAAAGCCAGATACAGCTTTAGATGCAGCTGTTCCCTGTCCTCCAAAGATTATTTATCAGACATGTTTCTAGTTCCTTCAGGAGGCTGCTGATACAAATACTAAGTGAAGAAATAAAGTATTTCAGCAGTAGATTTTCAAGGTAGCACATTTTTTCTTGGTTTGGAGAAATAATACAATAGGGTGTAAGCAAGTTCATTTCTACTGACAAAACGCTCTTGTTAATATATCTGGTTTTCTCCTTTACTCCTCAGTGAATTGTGGAGCCACTTTCAGAGATTCAAAGGGAGTCATCACCTCTCCAAACTACCCCAACAAATACCCCAAAAACCGAGCATGTTTCTGGGTCATCACTTCTCCAGTAGGATACAAGGTAAGGCACAGATGAATTCATTTGTGGGTTTCATCACTATTCTCTGACTAAACCTCTGTTTCCTTTGAAGAATAAGAGCTGTTATGTCACTTTTGCAGCAGACATTTTCAGTAAAAATCTGAAAGCAAAAATTCATTTTAAGAATTTATACTGGATTTTGGTATCTGAGGCGCTCAGTAAGGGAAAACCTTTACACATGCAAGTGAACTCTCATGAATCCAGCCTGTACCACAAGGCTTTGTTCAAAATAAACCCTAGGCAAGAGCTCCCATTAGAAAACTGAAACATCACACAGCTGCTGTTTTTATATTTCTCTAGAGGAAAGAATGTGAAGCGTAGAAGATCAATCTTGTCCCTTGCTTCTCCTTCCAATCCAAATACTGATGAACTAAGCAAATAATTTGCTACTCATTTGCACTTCCATATGGGATCAGGATGTGGTGCACACACAGAATAAAAAATGGTGCCTGCACACAAGGAGTTTAGAGTATTTGTCATTGTTAAAAAATGGGTAAGAGAAAAGGCTGCAACCTGGAAACAAAGTGCTTTGGTTGTATTTTCTCCAGATATCTCTCAAAATGTTATCCTTTGAGCTGGAATATAGTGACAGATGCATCTATGACTACTTGCTCATACATGATGGAAGCCGCCCTACGTCACCTGCAGTTGGCCCTTATTGTGGGACCGAGAAGGTTGCAGACTTTACTTCCACTGGGAACTTTGTGCTCATTGAATTCCACAGTGATTTAGTATGGGAGTTGCCTGGATTTGTGATGAGTTACACATTTGCTAGGTAAGTACAATAAATGTAGATGGGGTTTGAAAAACACAGAATGAGAGTCCAGCTAGCCACAGGTAAAAGTCAAGATGCCACCAATTTCAGAAAAACAAAATTAGCCAGATAAGAAGCATGAAGTTTGACCTCTTAGTCTTACATCTGTAGTGGTGTAATTTCCATGGCGAATCAAGAACAGAAATGTTCCTGCCCATGGGATGCTTCTGTCTGAGACCGTATGCTTTTTATTATAGTATCCTCATTGCTGGTGTTGCATGGCCAAACACAATAGCAGAGCTGAAACTATGTAAGCATCTTCTTAAGATGTAAGAACTTCTAGTACTAGAAACTGTGCCCATAAAAAAAATTCATAACATGGCTATGTAGTGACTTTAACCTGTATTCTGGCAAATGCTATTACCCAACCTTAACGTGCATTCCAGCATGCATACAGAGAAATCTTCATACACATTTATTTACGTTTTGAAGCCAAGATCACTTACACAGTTTATATAGGCACCAGAGCTTAGTCTGGAAATCACCACCTGACACTGAACAAGTGGTATCATAGTACAGTATGACATACAGTACCTCAACTCAAAGATTTGCACTACTCCTCTGTGAGATGAACCAGGTCAGGGAACAGATTTAACGAAAGGAACTAAAGTTAAGAGTGGCAGGAACAAGCAGTGAGGGAGAGGGAATGGGACGAAGCACCTATTGTTGTCACTTTGCTGTGGCCTGAGTCAGGTATTGAAATTGTTCATAAGGTGTTACCAAAATATTTTTTAAAAATAAGGCCTGAAAACCTAATGCAAAGACCATTAAATGTTCTCTTTGGAGACCATTTTAGGTGCTCTTGTCTGTAGAGAGAAATCGTCCTCCTCTAAGGAGATGGCTGGAGTGGAGAAAGAAATCACCACTGTAAACATCTAATACTTTGCCTTGACTTGATGAATTCAGAATTAAATGGTAACTCCAAATGGGAGATGGCAAAACATAATGAATAATAAAAGATTTTGCTGAAATTATGTCTTTGTGAAGAAGAACACGTAGAAATTGCCAATTTGCTTTCCCAGTGCAACCAAGAAAATTTTGAATTATGACTCTGTAGCAAGCGAGTGGGAGGGGCTTAAGATCTGTAATGTTTTGCTTTTTAAGCACTGGTTAATTTTCACCTACAGAAGAATGATAATTGATAATTTGTGGACATCAGGGTTTAGAGCTTGCTTGCATCGTGGTAGGAAAATGCACGCACAGCAGGCAACAAATATTTGTATTTCTTACAATCTTCTGGCTACAAAAAGTATTCCTTCATTTAATTTGGCTCACTATTTAGATTGGCATATTTTTGGAGAATGTAACCGTTTCATCAGCATGCCAGAAAATTAAACTCTACTTCTATTTTTAAGCTCAGCTTCAGACTGTAAAAATGCTAATTCTTCTCCTTGAGTCTGAGGACTTTGATGGCGATGCAAAAGTAACAACCTTGTCACAGCTCTCATTGTATAACAAAGTTGTAATGGGTCCCTGTTTTAGACAGACAGTGCTGAACAGCTTTGTAACTTGAGTATTACTTTAGATTGCCTTACCTTGGTCTAATGTGGAGCTCTACATACATGCAGTGTTTTAGATGTTCACCCATATTTGGTAAAAGAGCATGAACAGCATATTCCAGAAGCAATATGCACAAACAAGAATACTGGTCTTGCAATTTGTCTCTAGAAATATAGTTTTAAGTAGGACATTGCCCATGTATAAATATATTCATATTCTGAACTATATGAAGGAAGAGTAACCAGCTAGTAGACACAAGGTTTAGGATTCAAATACCACAATAGGAGGATTTTCAAAAGTTCTAATTAAAGTTCAGCACTCACTTAACATACTTTTGAAATCCAAAATGTAAGAATTTAACCTTAAAACACAGAGGTATTTAGCAGTGATGAATATATGCATTCCCATAGATGTACATAACTCATGACACAAACAGGCATTGCCTTAATTCCATAAAAAAACAGATGTTTTTAAAGAGAGACCCACTTCCACAAGCCTGTGTGTGTGGAAGAAATAGGAGTGTTTGTGTCCACATATTCCTTTTTTTACCTTCTTTGAGACTGTCCTGGTTCCTACCTGGGAAGCAAATCAGAGCCTTTGAGTGCTATGCTTTTGTAGTCTGTAAGAACCAGAACAGAGATCTGTCAATTATTGCTGCAGGAGAAAAAACAGACTGGAATAAAGCATTACAGAAGCACACAAAAATGTACTACTCATAGGTCTATTTTTGTGTTTAATTTAAAACACATTTCCCTTACATAAATAAATAGCTGTGTTCGAGATGATGATTGCATGACTACAACCCCGGTTACTGAATCATAGAATAGTTTGGGTTGAAAGGGACACGTAAAGGTCACCTAGTCCAAAACCCTGCAATAAGCAGTCATCTCCAACTAGACCAAGTTGCTCAGAGCCCCATCCAACCTGACTTTGAATGTTTCCAGAGGTGGGGCATCCACCATCTCTCTGGGCAACCTGTTACAGTGTCTCACCACCCACACATAAAAAATTGTATCCTTATATCTAGTCTAATTCAACCCTCTTTTAGTTTAAAACCATTGTCCCTTGTCCTATCACAAAAGGCCCTGCTAAAATTCTTGTTCCCATCTCATATAAGCCCCCCGTAAGCACTGAAAGACTGCAATAAGGTCTCAGAGCCTTCTTTGTCTCTTGATTCGACTCCACCCGACTCCCTCAGCATGTCCACAGAGGAGGGGTGCTCCAGCTCCCTAACCAGCTTTGTGGCCCTCTTCTGGACAAGCTCCAACAGGTCCTTGTCTTTTCTATGCTGATGACTCCAGACCTGGATGCAGCACTCCAGGTGGGAGCTCCCCAGAGCAGAGTAGCTATAACTACGTAGGATAGAGAACGTACAGCTTACTGTGCAACAACTGAGTTTGGCATGAAGAAGACATACAAACCAAAGCTCCTTTAATCTCTCCTGCTCTTCAAATAGAAATTGCAAACCTTATAGGCTAAGTTTTCACATAGGATTTTATAATGGAATTCGCTTTACTATGGGAAACATCCGCGGGCAAAAAAAGAAATAAAGGAAAGCGGCTGCTGCTCTGCTGCCAAATGGCCTTCGGTTCAGGAGCTGCAGAACCGCGGGGGCCGGGCCCCCTCTGGCGGACACCTGCAGGGAACGGGAACGGGAAGGGAAATGGGCGCAGGTAGCGCTTCTTCTGCAGACAGGTGAGAGAGAGGGAGAGGGAGAGGGAGACGGGGGGAGAGGGGGAGAGGAGAGAGAGAGAGATCGATCTCCTTTCCCACCCTCAGTCTCCCTAACGCGATCCCCCCGCGCACCTCTTCTGGCGCTGCTCCATGGATGGGAAGGTTTCCTTGGGCTGCTGCTTGTATTTTCTCCTAAAGAGCGCCCCTCCAAATTCCACTTGTCAATCGGTAGGTTGCACTGGAACATCAAGATTGAAATCTCCTGTCCCTGTTTCCCCACTGAGCAGCTCAATAGCAAAGACAATGAAGCCTTTTATTTGAGTTTATATTTGTCTAGATTCCCTGGTTTATGCCTACAACACCTGGAATGTCCGGGTGGTCTCTAAACACAACTGCTGGACAGGTGCAAAGTTTAGCTTCTAGTTGTCTTTCTAATGTTTTTTACCACTAAAAAGCCTAACTAAACAAATACCCCAACAAGCAAACAAATGCCAAAAATTAAAGATTGAGAGAGAACCCCCGTTTTTTTCCCTTAAATTTAGCTTTATTCAGATATTAACGAGTTTTACTTCCTTGAATAAATCATTCTGTTTCCTAATTTAATTGTGTAGGTCTTTACAATGTGGGGTTATATATTAAACTGGAAAGAATGAACAATGTACCTGCAAACGCACGCGGTTAACAGGATGATTCATTTGCACTCCGTGACTCCTTTTACAAACACTGCGGGACACTTACTCCTGAGGGCAGGCGGATCAACACTGGCAGTAGGATGCGCTGAGGATAACTGGAGTTTTGCAGATCAGCTGATTCTTGCTATTCTGAGCCAGGATCTCACCACAGGTTTAGGACCAAAAAAAAAACAAACAAACAAAGCCAGAGCTGCTTGAGCGCAACACTGTCAGCCTTAGAGAATACACTTTTTTGTCTTACTAACACCCAAGAACAGCTAATGCCCTCCGGGACATGGCGCCTCCTGCGGGCCGGCCAGTGGTACCGGACTGCACGTACCACAATGCATCGCGCGGCGATGGTAGCCCAGCCGGCTCGGCGCTGGGACCGTGTGGAACCCTGGGTAGTGTAGTTTATTCACGGAGAGCTGCCTGGTGTCTGAAGGCGAGTGGGGCGGGGCAACGGACTACAACTCCCTTAGGGCCGTGCGTCGCTAGCTCTGTGTGGAGAGGACGGGCGGGTGGTGTCCGCGCCTCTCGTCTTGTGACAGCCCCGCTCGCCGCCGATGCTGGGGCTTGAGGCAGCCGCAGCACCGGGGAGACCATGGAGCTCGGCATAGCCAGGGTGCAGCGCCGTGCCTGAGCTGGCCGGGGCGGTAGCGCCATGGATAGCCGGTGCTATGGGTGCGCGTCCAAGTTCTCTGTCTTCAAGAAAGAGGCAAGTCCGGCTGCGGGGGGTCAGGAGCGGGCCGGTCCCGCGGGTGCCTCCCCCGAATTGCGAGGGTCTGAGAAGGGAACCGGGAACTGCTTCACCCGGCGCCGAGACACGCTTCCCGGCCAGCATCCTGGCGTTGTCCTTGCTTACTGAGCTCTCACGGTGCCTAATTCCGACATGTCTTCAAATATGGGAAATTACTGACCAAAAAAAAAAAGTCATTGAATGCCATCCTTCTAATCCAGGATTCTGTCATGGTCTCAGACAATTCACACACACACTTCGTTATACTGTGGGGTGAAGTGGTGACTCAGCTCCCAGCAGGAGTTATGTGCTGGTGCCCCAAGGCTGTTGAGTCTCCGTATCTTCAGCAGCAGCTGGTGGAACAGTTCTGTCACAAAAAAAATCAGCATATCCCCAGCATTATTGTGTGTGTGCCTCGGCGCGGGCGCTGTGCCCGCATGCGGCCAGGCGGAGCGATGGGGGGTGTGGTGGCGAGGCGGTGAAGCCGTGTCCTGCCCATCTCTCCTATCTCTGCAGTGTGGCTGCAAGAACTGCGGACGGTCCTTCTGCTCGGGCTGCCGGAGCTTCAGTGCTGTTGTTCCCCGCTGTGGAAACACTCAGCAGAAGGTGTGCAAGCAGTGCCATGGAAAACTAACTGGGTAAGGTGGAATGTTTCTTCACCCAAAGACAGTTTCCTGCTTTTTCCTTCAGTTTACGTTCCATATGGTGTGGCAGGTTTCTGCAGGAGAGCTCTGCCTTCCATATGTGCGTGGATGCTACCTGTACCCCGGAATTTCAGGACAGGACATCTCTGAACTGTTGTTATATGAGCTGTGCAGTCCTAAAAAAGGAATGAGGATTTGTGCCTCTTCTCTATGGTTGACAAAGTAGTTTGAAAGCATCAGGTTTAAATCTTGATGGATGGACACTGAATTCCTGTGGACAGCTTAACTAGATGGGCCGAGGTTAAGCCACACTGTGTTTTTGCCCAGAAATCTACATGCCTTTAACAGTTCTGGCAATCTTCTCAGATGTGTATAGTTGAGTAGCCTGACAATAAGATGTTCAAAGCATTATTACTTCTGTGAGCAAACAATGACATAAGTCCTTCTTGTTGAGGGATCTCTGCTATGTGTGGCCTGAAGACAAAGTTTTGTAGCCTAAAATCTATAAAATTTTTGCTTTTAAAATAAAACAAAATTATTTGCAAACCAGTAGATTTCTTCTTGAAAACAAAACATGTAATTCAGTAGCAGCAGGATTATACACTTGAACAAGCAACACAAGAACACAGGTGTACACCAGAATCACTCTGTCAACCAATTCTTCTGTGTCCTCCTTTTTCTCTTTCATTTCTCTTGTTCCTTTTCCTCACTTTTCTCCTATAGCAAGGAATTTTCACCAGCGAGGAGGGAATTTTCTGGCTCTGCAGGTGTGTAAAGGAGAAGAGCCTCATTAGTGAAGGTCTTCATCTTCATGAGCTCTGAAAACAGTGAAAGACAGTATTCAGTCTTTTAAGTTTTGAAATTTTCTGATTTCCCTTCACAACTTCAAAGCCATTAAGAAAACAGGGCCGCCTGTCTTGACGTTTCTTCTAGGTCTTCTTTTCTCGTAATTTTAACATCAGCACTAGAGAGCTACAGCAGAAAAACAACCTTCCTTGACTGGATAGCAGTAGATCATAGAATCAAAGAATGGCCTGGGTTGGAAGGGACCTTAAAGATCATCTATTTCCAGCCCCTGTGCTGTGGGCAGGGACACCTTCCACTAGAACAGGTTGCTCAGAGCTCTATCCAAGCTGACCTTGAACACTTCCAGGGATGGGGCATCCACAGCTTTTCTGGGCAGCCTGTTCCAGTGTCTCACCACTCTCCAAGTAAAGAATTTTTTTCTGATATCTAATCGAAACCTGTGCACTTTCAGTTTAAAACCATTCCCCCTTGTCCTATCACTATGTGCTGTTCTAAAAAAGTCCTTCTCTGTCTTTCCTGGAATTTTCCTTCAGGTTACTGTAAGGCTGCAGTTAGGTCACCCTGGAGCCATCTCTTTTCCCAGCTGAATAATCCCAATTCTGTCAGCCTTTCCTTGTAGGAGAGGTTTTCCATCCCTTTAATCAATTTGGTGGCCTCCTCTGGACACACTCCAGCAGGTTCATGTCCATCCTGTGTTGGGGACCTCAGAGTTGGATGCAGCACTGCAGGTGAGGTCCCATGAGAGAGGAATAGAGAGGTAAAATCCCCTTCCCCCCCTTGCCCTGCTGGCCACGCTGCTTTGGATAGAGCCCAGGACACAGCTGGCTTTCTGGGCTGTGAGCACACGTTGCTGGGTCATGTCCAGCCTCCTATTCTCCAGCAATCCCAGATCCTCTTTTGGCAGGGCTGCTCTTGATCTGTTTGTCCCCCAGCCTATGTTGATACCAGGAGTTGTCCAACCCAAGTGCAGCACCTTGCACTTTGTCTGGTTTAACCTCCTGAGATTCCCAAGGGCCCACTTCTTGAGCTCGTCCAAGTCCCTCTGGATGGCATCCTGTCCTGCAGGTAATACACATAGGCTGCAGTTCTGTAAGCTTCATACATTGTTGTTCTTCATGCAAATAGCTTTCAGAATTGAAGCCTTAGGACTTTGGAAAGCGTTCCAACAATGTTCCATTCAGTCATTACAATATGGACCTTAGCTGTGATTTCTAGGAACGAATAGAATATGCTAACTAACTTACATAAATGTCTACTTTAGTCCCTCAGCCTGAACACAGCAAAGTGGAAGAGTTATACATGTTTGTGGTGTGCAGTGTTCAAGTGTTCTGGAAGATGTTATATAATAACTTTTGTAACGCTTTGTTTTACTTGTATGTTATATAATTCTGTGTTTGTTGCATGGCCCAACTCCTTCCAGAGTGTCCTCCTGCATGGAAGATAATTACTCTGGGAGTCTTACCTAAGTACTCCCTACCTGCTCTCTGAACTGGGAGGTGCAGGCTGTGGGAGGCAAGGGAATTTCAGCCCCACCTCCTTTGGATCACTGGTGACCGTATTAAATCACATTCTGTCCAGGTGCAAAACAACTGGACCAAAGGACAGAGATGAAGGCTCCCGCTGTCCTGGGCAGCTATATTGTCTTAATCCTTTGCATAAGCTGATTTCTCTCAGCATTAATGAGGTTAAGAAAGGGGCTGTACCAAGAGGTCAAGAAACACCTACTGATTCCTCTTGAGTTGAGAGACCAGATGATTGTCAGTATTGTCAATATCTTGAGTTCAGAGAAATCATTTCTGTCTTGCAGAGAAGGATCTCAAAGCAGTTCAGCAAAATGGTCACCACCAGAAAACTACAAAAAGTGAGTTGCACTTGCCAAGCAGTTCTTTCTATTGCAGATGAGCCTTTTAGGCCCTCCTCTTCCCCTATGGATACCCGCAAAAGTGGGGCTTGTGGTGTGGGTATTTGCTTGTTCAGAGTTAGATTAAGGATGGAGCTTTTGTTTTGCTGTTTGGGTTATTAGTTTATTTGGAGGGGTGCAGGGTATGCTCTTTTGAATAGACTCCTGAACAGCTATCTGCCTGCAATTATCTGTGGCTGATCAGAGTTGGCTTGGAAACAGGAACCTTGTGGTGGAATGTTCCTTGTCTCCTGGAAAGTGCTGCTAGGTGTGCTGTTCTTGTAAGCTAAGCTTTTCCTTACTCACAGGATTACTTTATTGTGCTGATATTGGAGACAGTAGTTTAATTTCTGTTCTGCATTGGCATTCTTCAGATAGCCTGTTGGGTTCACAGAGGATGTTTTCTTTTCTCCGGGTTAAAACTCCTGTTCTCAATTGTCATGTATTTTTTCCATCCATGTCACAGGCGTGTGGCAGCTTTTGAGGCTAAACAAAACCAGCTGAAAAACCAACAGAAGGCAGCTGCAAAACCCCCAGGTCAAGCAGGCTGCAGATACCAGGGGCTCTCAAAAGAGGATAGAGCTATTGCAGAGAGACTGGAGAGGCTCAGGGAAGAAAGGAAACCAAGTGAGTTTTAGAGAATACTGTAAACACCTTGGGTGGGAACACTACTATTTGGGAAACAAGGAATTTGGAGGGAGAGGGAAGTGCTTGGCTTTAAGAGGCTGTGATATTAGTGGAATGAAGGCTTAAAATAGGACAAAGCATCCAAGTTCTGCTGCCGCAATGGCCAACTTCTGCAATGATTTTAGATCAATGTTCCAGTTTCATTTTGCTTCTTGGGGCTTCTCTTGAAACTACTACTCAGTTTTGGAGCAGTGTCTTTCTTGTAAAATCACTTTCTCATTTTTCATTTTTTGGGGTAAAAACCTGTGTCAAACCCACTTGGAGTAGAATGAAATGAAAGTCTTTGGCCAAACTATTTTGAAGAAGGCTTCCTGTGAGTCATTGTCTTGGGCAACAGCAGTTCCACTCTCTGTGGGACTATATTCTGACCAGCCTTGTCTCACAGAGAAGGAAAAGGATTTTCAACTCGATTTTCATCGAGTCCAACCGTTAACCAAGCACTGCCAAGTCCACCACTAAACCATATCCCAAAGTGCCACATCTACACATCTTTTGAATATCTCCAAAGATGGTAACTCAGCCACTTCCCTGGGCAGCCTTTTCCAGTGCTTTGCAACTCTTTCTATGAAGCAGTTTTTTCTAATATCCAATCTAAACCTCCCCTGGAATAACTTGCAGCCATTGCCTCTCGTCCATTATTTGGCATGGGAGGGTTTCAGTCTGATGAGGCTGGGATTGCATTAGGATATGTGGGACCAATGGACTNTCTCTGCCTGTCCCTAGAATCCCAAGTCAGCTGATTTCCAGATGACATCACCCTAATACTTGCTAGGAGATAAACTGAAGGGGGCAAGGACTTGGAGGAAAGGGATAGCAGTTAGCATCGGGGTAGCCTCTGAGTCACTGCAGTATGACCCCTCATTCACGTCAGGGCTGGGCGAGGTTTTTGCTCTGGTGTTCAGAGTCTGATTCCAGAAAGAAATACAACTTTAAGGAAAAACACATGTAGCTTTTCATCTTCAACAACAGAATAATCTCCTCCCTTGGGTTATTGTGCATTGCAGAGTCCATTCCTACTCAGGCTGAGATTGAAGCTAGACTGGCAGCCCTGAAGGAGGATGGCCGAGGACCCGTTCCATCCACACAGGAAATGGAGGACCGGTTGGCTGTCCTGCAGGGGAGAGATCCTCCTTCCCAAGCTCCCAGACCTGTAAGCTCCCTTAGCTCTTTAGTCAGCAATTTCTTCTGAGCTGACACAGTAACTGGTGTCACAGCATGCTAACCATTCTTCCTTCTTCAGCTTTTTTGCGTCCAGGTAGCTTCCTTCAGAAGTCTCTCTTCCCTGATGGTGTCATTGCTCCAGAAGCAAATCACCAGCCTTTACCAGTTCACTTCTTCATTAGAATGCAACGTGTTCCTTTATGCCAGATGTAGTTCATGTGTATATTTTTAACAATAGATGCTAAGGTTTTTTTACTCTCTACTCATTGATGTACCTGAGTGGTCATAGTTTTTCAGAACTGTTTGTGTTGAAGGCTTATCAGCCCTACCTTCTAATTGCATCTTCTAGTTGTTACTCATACCAGCTGGGCAGAATCCTGTTAATTTTTCCAGAAATGGAAGCCGAGTGTGATTTGTCTGAGGTTGCAGAGGAGTGAGTTGAATATATGCCTTGAAAACCTATAGGAATGGTCTTGTCCCCCAGGATACCATTTCCTTATGGTTCTTTCAGCTGCATGCCTAGCTGTTATCACAGGTCTCTGTGAGGCTGCTGGCTGGCACTGTTGAGAATGGCATTTTGTTTACACTGGAGGTAGTGGCAGTTCTGGAGCTGGGACCCAGCAGCATGTATTCCTACACATTCAGCACCCCTTTACCTTGTTCGGGTGACTGCTCTTAGAGCTGTGTGCATTCAGCACCTCTGAAAATGAAACCCTTGCAAACCTTACACCACATAACTGTAAACTGAGATTCTCAATGACAGTGGAGATTGTCAGTCTTTGTATGCTGCTCCCATCTAGGGTGATCTGGTGGCCAAAATTCTCCATTGATTGAGTATGCCACTTTCCTCTCATTTGCCTTTTCCCACACTCGCCTGGTTTCTTAGGTACACCAACCTCCCGACACCCGAAGTCTGGTCCAGCAGACAGATGACCTGTTAACTCAACTGTCTGAGGAGGTTGACATTGATGAGCATTACAGACCTAGAGTTCAGCCTCAAGGTATGTGTTTTGGCTTCTAAAGACCTGTTTATGTCTAATAATGTATGTGCTATGCTGAGAAGGGAATTTGTACCTCCCTGTGTAATTTGCAGGTGAGCTGAGTGTCCATTTTGTCCATATCTTCCCCTTATAATCCCCCGCTCTGACCAAGAGCAGCCGTCTGGCTCCACACTAGGTCTCAGTGTCTTTGCTTGGAGATGGTTCCTCCTTGTCAGGGGTGTATTATTCAGATTTTCTATTTCTCTAAAGTGACTCCTCCCTGGGGAAGAGCTGTTGCTACTCCTAGTGCACCTGTGCACTGTTACAAAACATCGGAATCTGGCATGCCATTATCTTTTCCTGGCTGCATTGTTTTCTCTGTAATCTCACTGTAGGCCACAGATTAGCTCATTTTCTTCTCTTCATGTAAGTGAAGATCCTGCTTAAGATGCGCTCAAGCATCCTAAAGCATGCCTTTTCCTCTTGTTATCCAGTTTCATGGGGAGCGGCAAGCTGCTCTCATAGCATTGTTTGTCCTGTTTTCTGTGCCCAAGGAACATTGCTGCTGAGTCACCAGCGTGTTCCGTGTGTCTCTCTGCAGCTGTCAGTAGCCAAAGTTTGAATGATCTCAGTCGGGAAAGTGAAGATTGTGTTTGCCCTGCAAATCTGGACCCAAAACAGCTAGAGGAAGAGAAGAATAAACTTCTGGCAGAAGCTGCTGCTGAGCTGCGGGAAGAGAACACTAGGCAGGAAAAGATCCTACAGGTTGCCAAGAGACTGGCAGCACTCAAAGGCAAGGACCCAGAGAAAGGTGGGTAGCAGATGAGAAATACAGTGCCGAGAGAAGAATCAAGTTGCTATGACAGAGTAAATTCTTTATTAATGTTTATGCATTTAATTCCTCCATTCTGCAAGAAACAGACTGAGATTTGGTTCTGTCTGCAAAATTGTACAGGTTGGTTTGTCATGAAATCAATATGAAAGATCTAAGTTGAGGGTAAAAGCTGGGACTGTCAGGTCAGACTGCTTTGTCTTGCACCCTTCTTTGGGATAATTCTAGCATGCTCTGGTAAGGTTAACAAAACTTTTAAAACCAAAACGCTGGTTTTGGTGGGGATCTCTTCTCACTTCCAAGTATTAAAAATAAACAGTAATGTCCTTTTTGAGGAGTCTGCACCTCAAAAGGTCAGAGCCAGAATGCCACAAAGAGCATCGCCAGCTCACACCACAAAGAATTGTCTCTGGTGCATTAGTGGGCACAAGGCTTGAGGCAGGTGTGAGTTACAGTATCACATTTCTTACTCCTACAGTTACACTGGAAACCTATAAGCTCCCTGACAGTGATGAGGAAGTGGCTGAGGAGGAGGCCATTCGCCGAGTGCTGAAACAGGTCAGAAGAGGCAGCTGTGGCTTTGTTTTTCTTCCTCTTGGTCATGCCTCATGTGTGTGTTACCTGGTGAGCATACAAAGGATAATATCCTTTGTATGCTCACTGTACATATGTACATACGTTTCTGTTCCTGAGAAGAATTTCATTCCTTACTTTCCCAGTGCTTTTCCAATACTAGCTCCCATGGGCCATTCAACTATATGATAGGCAATTGACAGCAATACTTCTAGTCTGTCACAGTCTTTCTCATTCATGCTTAGTATCTATTGTGATCTGCACGTGTCTCCTGTATAACTACACTTTGCTGGTACTTCCTCACTTCTTGTTCTGTGTTTTCCTCCAGCCAGTTAGAGCATGGATGATGAGATGTGTGCTGTGTAGCTCAGCTTACACATACATTTCTCCCTAAAATGTCTCTGAATTGTCTTGCAGGCAGACCTGAGCTTAAGTTTGTCTGATATGTCACGTGTGTGTGATTAGCGTGATGCTGAGGGCTTGCTAGCTGCACTGCAAAGCAGAGTGTGTGAGCTGCAGGCCCATGCTGCTGCAGACTGTCCACAATGGACACACAGTGTTCTGAGTGCAGAGTGAGCTTACATCTATCTGGGTAACACCAGCTACATTCAGACTTGTCATCTCCTGTTACTGCATGAGAGCAACAAGCGCAGGAGGTTTAGGGCCTGGAATGAGGCTCCCAGCTGTGTTTGAAACGAGACTTCTTGCTTTGTGTTGTTACCAGCTCACAGAGGAAGCAGCTCTGGATGAAGCAAGTGGGTTCAACATTCCCCCAGATCAGACTATCCAACCAGGACCCTCCCAACAGAACCTGAGTAAGAAAGCAAAGCAGAAGGTCAGTGAACTGGTCAGGATCTCTTGAATTGACGTCTCGAATGTTCCACGGTGTCAGGAGAGTACAGTTCTGCAGCAAAGGTTTATTGTATCCTAGGCTTGATGCAGAAGAATCAAAAATTACCAACCAGTTTCTCCAGAGCAAACAAGCCAAGCAGCTTCTGCAAGGCTGACCAGCTCTGAGCTTTGCTGTGAGTCATCCTTGTACTTATAAAAGAAATTGTTCCCTGGAATACATTTCCTTTCAGGCTGTCTTTGTGTTATGGTGCCAAGTAAACCAAGAAAAGTTGGTAGACACCTCACAATATGGATATTAGAAAATTATACATATATGTGTGTATAATTAGATCAACAAGGCCATGGTCTAGTGCCATACAATCTGAACCAGAGTAAATGGGAGGCTTACCAGTGCTTTCAGCATGTGCAAAATAGAACCTCTAGATAGTATTCTACTGTTCATGTTCTCACATAATGTCAGAGGAAGAAATTAGTAGCAGGATATTCTATGCTCAGATTGGATTCTGGCCTATTATGGAAATATATACATGATCTCTAATGTATATTGCAAGAATTAAATGCACCTGTGACTCACAGGCACCTGTCAGGCCTGCTCCCAGTGGAAGAAATGATATAATTGTAAGCATTATCAAAAACATCCATCTCAGGTATGACACCTTGCATTTCTGGGATTACTGATGCACAAGATAGTGTTAGGAAAAGATTGTGTCAGGAAGCTGCCTTTGTCAGTGTCCAGGCACTATGTCTCAGTGTGTTTTCAATTCCACAAGAGTTCTCTGTAAGGGAGAAGGAGACCATAGTTGGCTGTATGGATATATTTAGATTATGATTTCAGAAGATCGTTTTGTCCGAATCCCAGGTATAAATGAATAATAGGGGCCTTTTGGCGAAGCACTTCCTTTTTCCCACAGTTTTCTTTCTGCAACAGGGAGAAAACAACGCCCCCATCTCCACATTCCTTTCCCTTCCCACATAGCCCCTTTCAGCAAAGCTGTTTGATCTCTTGCTTTTGCAGCAGGAATTGTCTGTCACATGGTATTGTTGTGGTGCCTGCCAGGATATCTGGGCTTTATGCCCTTAACACAGCACACACAGTGTGGGTGTACATCACTGTAGACACTAAATGAGGCTGAACACCTTTTTACGTTCCAAGGAGCACAGATTCAAACCCAAATTCTAGCAAGTACCTTAGGTTTTTACTTAACAATCCAGATGCATGTGGAGCCTGTCCCTGCACTATGCGCAAGTTCATCTCACAGGTTTAGGATTAACAGAGAGGAGACTGTGGACCATGAGACAGGTCACTGTGGCCATCATGCATTACAGTTAAAGTCCTTTCTATCTGGTGTTTTCTATGTGAATTAGAGCCACACTCCAGCCACCACAGCTCTTGCAAGGGCAGATGATAGCGATGAGGATGAGCTACCCTGGTGCTGCATCTGCAACGAAGATGCCACTTTGCGCTGCCATGGCTGTGACGGGGACCTCTACTGCCAGCGCTGCTTTTGGTGAGTCTCGCAATTCCTCTGGGTCTGAGAGGTGGGTCAAAGGTAAGCTTGGCCCCTTTTGTATGTTTTTCTCATTAGGCAGAAAAACAGGCAGTAGGAGGCAAGATTTGACGAATACAGATTTGAGCTGACTGCTCGTTGTTAGAGAAACACTTTGTGAGATCAGTAGTTGTCCCAGATTTCAGGGACTAAACTGGTCCTGGGCAGAAATGCTTCAGTGCGTGTTTGGGCACATTGTCTGAGTGTTCTCTGGGGCAGCTGATGTGCTGCATTACGTGGGATGGGATAAATGACACCATTGTTCAGTGACTCCTATGGCTTGTTAATGCCATTGATGGATGACTTTGGCTGGATTCCATTAAAGGGGGAGATCAGATAGTTTGAATTCCTGAGGGTTTTCTTAGTTTGAGACTTTGCAATCTTAAACCATATTTTAAAAATTCTTAGTTGAAATATGTATGTGTGAGCCTTTTTTCCCCAGTCAGGCCTTGCAGCAGCTGTAGTCTTGGTTCTTAAACGTGTGTAGCTTGATTTTTGACAAAATTTTCATGTCTCAGATTTGGAGGGTTAATTCCTTTCAATACAAAGCTATTCCTAACAGGTTGTGTGACTTTTCTTTTTTCATGCCTGAAAAGTATTGGGTAGTTGGCTGGATTCTCAGATTAGTACTGGATGACATTAAGACAACAGGTTGCTAAAAATGTGGTTGGGATAACAAGAGATGCTTCTGTGCACATTCTCTCATTTCCTGCAAATGTATTTGTAGGGAAACGCAAATGCAGTGGGGAAAAAAACATATGAAAGTGTTCAGAAAACATGGCAGTGTTATGACTGCCATGTTATGACAACATATGACTGACAGTGTTAGATTATTAAAAACAAAGCATGCAAACAAAAGTATCTGACAGCAAACACCAGTAAAAGCATATTTAACGGTCTGGCAGGTGAGTATATCAGCCACAAACTGCAGATGCAGGCTTGTATCTTACTCAACACTGCCTGCTGCTGAGCGTGGTTAAGATAGCTGCCAATACACTGCATTATTTTCAGTTATTTTTCAGAGTTTTTTGGAGGAGACTGTCATTTTTTCTGTTGTCACAGTTCCTAATATCCCTAGAATCACAGACACAGTGCTGAAAATGAGCCATTAGTTATATGGATCTCTTCAAGAGGGAAAGAAACAGAAGGACCTGTTGTCATTTTCAAATCTAGCTGACAAGGATGAGCAGACCTTCCCATAAAGCACCTCAGAAATTTCTGTTACAAGCAAATACCTTAAGTAGTTAGTCCACATGGCTGCCAGTCAGGTTCTCACAGCCAACCCTTGGGATAAGTTTCTGTTTCTGGTTAAGGGCTGCTGGGAGCTATCATGTACAGTGGCTAAGGGTGAGTTCCTGGCCTGGGTATTTACTTGTGACTGCACTTTGTATTTGCTTCTTAGGGAAGGCCATGAGGAGTTTGACCTGAAGGACCACCACACCTCCCGCTATCATCTTCCTTGCAAACAGAAGTGACCACACTCATGGGCAGAAAAGGAGCTGGAGAATGGGAAAGCAGAGGAGCTGGCCAGATGGAAGAATCCAAGGGGATTTGCAGTCAAAACGGGTGATGTTTTGCACAGTTAAAGGATGTGCTGTAATCTGAGAGAGGCTTGGAGGGCGTGTGTGTGTCTTCACAAATACACCTGAGAAGTGCAGGGTTTGCTGTGCATGCAGTGGGATAAATGAGGACTTGATGTGAAGAGGTGGATACGAGTCCATAAATACAGAATAAAGCAATGTGGGTAGCAGTAAAGATGTGTGTTTAAGGCCGTACTGACTGGCTGATAAATAAATTCCTGCTTCTACTAACAGCTTATACACTGGTTCAACAGGCAGCAAAGCACACTGCACTGAGAAAAATGTCTGCATTGTGATCATGTGTGTGATGAGAACTTTCAAAGCATAATAAAAATTATTTACAGAGGCCTGTGGTTAAAGTCTCTCCTGAAAATACCTGATAGCCCTTAACAAAGTGTTGCTTTCTTACAATGGTACGTTAGTCCTAGTGTTGAGTGGCTTGGGCAAAGAAATGAAGAATAGTGAAGTCATCAAAAATGTTTCTGTGGCGTGTCTGGAAGATGCAGGGCAGTGTTGCTCACTGACTTGAAAGGAAGGATCCTTTGAAAAGGTAATCTGCTGCTGATACAGTGGTGTGGCCTGCAGTGGCTGTGCCAAGGTCACATCATCCGTAAGAGCAACGCATTAGTCTGAAAGAGTTGTGTATTAGTCTGAAAGCAGGATTTGACTTTGTTTATTATTTGTCCCCTGGTAGGATAAAAATGTTACCTGTGTGATGCTCTTCATCTGGTTGTGAGAGAAACTCGGTTGCATATGTCCATATTCCTCCTGGGAGGCAGTCCAGATGCAAGTGTCACTTGCCAGTGCTCAGAACACCCAGAATTGCTTCAAATACCCAACTAAATTGGCTGTAAACGTGCTCTATTATTCCGTCAGCATGAGCTCTTTCCAAATATTGTGACTTCTGAGAGAGCTCTCTAAGGCTGATGAATTCCAATTGCAACAAAATAAAGGATTTGTCCTTGACAGGGAATTTCCAATGAATCTTGCCTGTCTGGTTTGACAATGCCACTCCCAGCTGTCTGCCTTGCCCCCATGCTTAAGGTCAGTGCCTCCGAGGTGAAGTTATGAAACTGCAGTGTTTACCTGCACCTCTGGTCAGAGGACAGCAAATGAATTAAACCACTGTTGAAGGTGGGTTTCTGCTAACGTGCTGCTCTGGATCAAACTCTACAACAGAAATCAGATTCAAACAATGTAGAATAGTAGTACTTTAGGTTAACACACTAAAAATGGCAAGTGTATCCAGCAGTGCCATCAAAACCTTTTCTTAGGAAAGGGTGGCAAAACCTGACTTCTGTGGAGGATCTTCTTTCTCTTAGCAGCCCTTGCTTCACCAGTGCCTGTCTCCTTGGGAGAGGTAGATGGGAAAACTATTCTGATGCAAGAGCTCACAGTTAACCCTGTGTAACACAAAATTTAAGTTATAGCCCTGAGGAGCTTGCAGTCTTAAAAATCAAAACAAAGTGCTGTTCTTTATTTATGTTTTCATAGGAGTGACACTTTTTCATTGCTATTTGACGTGGATATTCTGATAGTAAGACAGCCCAGTTCTGTCTGAGATTAAATCCTTCATGTTTTACATACACAGGGGANACATCAGTAGTAATGGAGCAGGTTGCAGCCGGAAGCAGTTTATTTAGATTCCCAGATTGGTTTCTGTGGGGCCATCCCAAGGAATCCAGAAATGTACCCAACCCATTACCTGAAATAGAACTTAGTCATACAGACACATGCTGCTGCTTTCCCTGCACCACTAATGGACATTTTTGTGGCTGCTGCACTTTCTGCATGTAATGGGCCATTTTAGTAGTAGCCCAATCACTTTCCCCTGAAAAGCCATTCCCACTGTAGCTGTTGCCTCAGTGAACTACATCCAGGAGGGGCAGAGGGGTATCCAGATGGGCAGGAAGCACGCCTAGCTGAATCTGTGTTGTGAAAGAGGAATGCTGCATGACCTTTAAGTGGGCAGTGCACTGTTAGCTGTGTTGCTTACTCCCTATCCTTGTGTTTGAAAAGGTGCTGGTAAACAAAGATACTGGTAACCAATCAATTCCTGACAGGCCAGATCAACTTCAGTCACAGCTGTTCAAGGACAGAAGACAGCTTGGCATCTTCCAGAAAGAGATTCAACTTGTTTGCTCTTGTCTTTGTAGCAAGTCATGAGGGAAAATGAGATTTTCTTTCCCTCTCGAAATTTTTTGTATGTGAATTATCAAATGTAGGCTCCACTCCAACAGGAATTCAAATTAGAAAAGCTCATGAACTTTCATACATTGAGTTATCTTGGTGTAATCAAGAGGGCAAAGTCCCTTTCAAGCAACATTCTTAGATAGTATCTACATACTTATGTTAGTGGTGGTGCTGAGAAACAGCAAAGTTAACTGGAAGAGTTAATTTTGTTTGTAAAAAACTTTTTTTGTTTGTAAAAACTTTTTCAAGCATTGATTTTAATCTATCCTTGTGGTCTACTGTGAGAACAGCCAAAATGTAAATCAAACCAAGTATGATTTGCTACTGTTTAAGAATGAAACAATAAGTTACTCTGATTGCCTTACATTGCTTCTTTTCCACTAGCAAGCTGCAAAATCACCCACCAGTGGCCACATGTTGCCTTGCTCCCCTGATCTCACTGTGCTCAGCTGAAGTGCTCTCATGTATCATTACATATCAGAATTTCTTATGTATCAGAATCAACTGCACATGATAGGGTCCGCAGTTTACTCCTTTCCTGCTACTTGCAGAATAAGCATAAAGACAACTTTGGTCAAGCAGAGTTTTCAAAACCTGCTTTTTCTTTCATTCTAACAATGTCTACCTTAAAGCACAGACAAAAATTATTTTTGCACCACTCCATTATTGAGGAAATACAGAACAGTGCCCAGGGGGAGAAACTATTTCTCTTGGGCCAGAGGAGAGGCGTCTCACGTCTTTGTGCTGCTGCAGCTCAACAGAATAAAACAAAGCCTGTTGGTGGGGTATGTAGGTAATCTGAACTCCTATACTACTGTGCTGTAGCTAACTGCATCTCTAGTTTAGGACACTCTCCTCATGTCCTGTCCACCTAGCTTTTCCACCTGAACTTCTGTTTGATCCTAGTCTTTTTTTTACCAATGCTCAGAGCTTTTTGTCAATATGCTGCTCTCCTTTCTCAAGGGGTATGTTACATGAGTCTTAGCAGGTGTCATCCATAAGCAGTGCCAGATCTGCAATGATTGCAGCTCTGGATTTAATTATTTTGTTGTTATTTTACTGATTAAGTTGAGATTTCATGAGGGTAGGCATGTCCCACTAACCCCTTTTAAAGTCGAAATTGGCATGTTTGCAGGGCTACCAAATATATATACTGGACTTGATAAAGAAAGACCATTTCTCCAGCCTAGTGGGTGAGGCTTATAACATCTTGGAGCAGCCTTAGAACAAGACATGAGGTCCATGTCTTGCCAACTTCCAGTCAGATACAAGAATCCCATGTGGAAGGAAGCAGGCCCTTATATCACAGTTGTTACTGCAGCTTGGATTTTGTCATCTCAGAGGACACAACCCACAGTTTGTTCACTGACAGCTGGAAAATAGGAGTGAAGAACAAGATAATAGTCATCACTCTGCCACTGATAAAGATGGAAAAACTAATGCATTTAAGAGATTACCTGTCCAGCCTAAGAATCCTTGTTTGTCTCTGTTAGCTAACCTGCACATCCCTCTGGT